>PVJA010008996.1:0-62298 GCA_004027025.1 Myocastor coypus
TTTTTTTTTGTTTTTGTTTTATGGCTGACTCAGCCTGCCCTGGGAGCAAGGCTGGCACAGCATGTGGTGCTGGGGATCAAATTGCGGTCCCTGCCACCGCCTAAGCTTTCCTAAGCAGGCACTTTAGACCACTGCGCCATCCCGCCAGCCCCTGATCTTTCTTTTTGATTTAAAATTTTTTTAAATGTATTTGGTACAGGGCCTCACTATGCAGCTTGGACTTGTAGTGATCCTCCTGTTTTCAGCCTCCTCAGTGTTGGGATTCCAGGTGTGCACCACCACACCCACTGGCTGGCTCAACATGCCTGGGGCTTTAGCCAGCGCAGCGTGTGGTGCCACAAGTGGAAACCAGGTCCCTGCCCCTGCCTACATGGGCGCTTAGCCTGCTGAGCTACCTCTCCACCTTACATCATCTAGTCCTCTATTTTTACGTTTTCTTGTTCTTTACTCTCAAATTTCCCAGTATTCCCTGGAAAATGAGCTTCCCTTTTTCTCACTAATAATTGTTATTATACTTAACCTAAATCAGTGATTGTGAACTTTTAGAGCTTTGTATGATAACAGACAGCCCGCTGTGGCACACATGTTATAGGCTCACCACCACTGACCTAAATGACATCAGTGCTACATACTAACTTCATATCTGGGTATCTTACATTTTTTAATATAATTTGAAAAGAATAGGAAAACTATTTTGCTTTGTTTTTAGTAAGAGGTCCTATATAGTCCAACAAGCTGGATTTTATCTTGCTATATGCCTCAGTCTCAAGGTGATCCTCTTATCTAAGCTTCCTGAGTTCTGAGATTGCCGGCATGGGCCATCGTGCCCTATGGGATTATTTTTTTAATAGAGGACTATTAGACCAACTGATTAAAACATTTCCATGTCAGAAGTTACAATAATAAGTGTACCTCATTTTTTTGTACCTCATTTTTGAAAAGCATAAGATAAATACTTTAAGTTTGTGTTCATGTACTTCTCATCTTCTAATCTGTACTGGTATGGCCAAGCTGATTTTGATAGCATTGACATAGTTACAGTATTGTATGTGTTCATATTTCTCGTTGAGAAGGAGTAAATACTGAGCAGAAGACTCTATTAAAATATCTTGCTTTGGGAATGTATATTTCATGAGCTTAAATTAATCTTTGAGTTAAAGCCATTGCAAACTACCATGAGTGAAATATAGCTAAAGCTGGGCACATACCTGTGTCACAGAACTCTGGAAGCTGAAGCTAGGGGGTCATGGTTTTCAGGCCAGCCTTGGCCACATAGTGAGTTCAAGGCCAGCCTGGGCTATGATTGTGTCTCCAAAAACTAAAAATAAATAAACTCTAGATTTATATCTGTGAATGCATACATGCAGACATGCACACACACACACACACACACACACACACACACTCTTTATGCTTTTGAAAATATTTTATTTTTGTTTTTATGGGGATGTATATTTAATAGTATGTTCTCATTAGATTGACATAATTAGGATAATAATTTTTATTTTCTGTGAATTTTAAGCACTTATAGAAAGAGAAAGCTCTTTGTTTTAGAGATTATTTTAAGCATACATTTATAAATTATTTATTCCAACAATTTCAGGTGATCACTAAACTCAAAATTTTATCACCTTTGGAGATCATAATGTCAAATACTGCTTGTGTTGTTGGAAATTCAACCAAGTTGTTTACTCTTATCACAGAAAATTTTAAGGTAAACAATTTTAACTCAATAATATTTAAGATTGAATTATTTGAAGTACATTTTGTAATGTTATTTGAAAAAGCAATAATTTGAGTAACTGCATATTTAGAATCTTGGTCAATAAATATAAATCCTAAGCTAAGGAACTACTAAGTCAGAGATGACAGAGAATCCACTGATTTAATTTGACCCCCTAGATCTACTTAAAAGAAAAAATATTTTAAGTAGTAAGACTGTTTCTGAGTATACAGGAGCAGACTCTTAAGAAAGTGGTTTTCCTAGGCTCAGCTTCCTAGAAACTAGTCACTGTGATACCAGACTGATTGAAGTGGAAGTTTTCTTCCTCTTAGAGGAATGCAGCTCTCAGCAAGTGCTTTTTCCTCTATGTGATTTGATCAGTGTTACAGAATCCTTTCAGCTCCCCCTGCCAACATAGTGGCCTCACAATTAACTTGCTACTGCTGTCTCCATCTTTGAGACTGTGGCAAATAAGTGTTGTGGAAGCCTATGCAATAAATGCTGTGCAGCTTTAAGGTGCTTTCTACAATGTGGTTGCGTACTTGATTCCTTTTTTTTTTTTTCAGGACTAGGGATTGAATTCAGGCCCTGGGCACTTGTCAGGCAGGTGTTTATTCTACTGAGCTATTTCCCTAGCCCCCTCTGTAGTTGAATTCTTTTCTCCAGCAAATCTCTGTTTTGTAACAAGGGGGCTGTGGTGCAAGACAAAGTGGACAATTGTAATGATTCTGAAGATGTGCAGATAATTTTCAGAATACACAATATTTTCTTATGTTTATAGATTTATTAACTCATTTGGCACCAAGCTGAAATGTAGGGTCCAATAAGTTTCTTTTCAAGCATTTTTCATTTTGGTACCAGGAATCAAACTCACAACCTTATGCTTGCCATGCTGGCACTGTGCCACTGAGCTATATCCTCAGCCCTTTCTTTTTCATTTTTAACGTATCCTGTATCTGTAGTTCTGTAAGATTTGTTACAGTATGCTAGCATTCTTATGTAGTCCAGCTCTTTTTGATTTCTTGGCAGATTCTCTGTTCTAAACCTGCCTGTATCTGTGACACAAGTTTCTTTCATCTTCCCAAGGTGGAACTAGAGACTGATCCCAGGGTGTTCACACTGACCTACATCCCTGCATCATTGATCCTGTATTCCCAGTTCTCTCTCAGTCTCTCTCTCTCTCTCTCTCTCTCTCTCTCTCTCTCTCTCTCTCTCTCTCTCTCTTTTACAGCACCTCTCACTAAGTTATTAAATTCTTCAGGCTAGGTTAGAACTTGTGATTCTCCTGCCTCAGTCTACTAAAGTGTTGAGGTTATGCACATGCACCACCATATCTACTTTATCAGTTCTTTTTTATTCATTGTTTTATGCTTCTTTTAAATTATCTTCATTTCTATATTCCTTTGCAATTTTTGTTTTTTGTTGTTGTTGGTTTTTTTTTTTTTTTTTATTGGGCTAAGTTTAAGCGGAAAGAAAAATGATTTGTTTATGTAACTGAAAAGTCACTGGTTAAAGATCCTGTCCCTACTCAAAGATAAACCCAGACAATAAAGTGGTAAAGAAACATTTTTAGTCAGCAACATGCTATCAGAAGAGGAAGAAGAATTCAGTGTGAATATATTCAACCTTACTTTGTATAAAAGTGACTGGGCATTTGTTTTAGTTACTTTTTACTCGTTGCTGGGACAAACACTCAACACTCAAAATGAAGGAAGGAAAGGTCACAGTTACTGGAGGTTTCAGTCCATGTTTGGCTGGCTCCAAAGCTAAGTGGCATATGACAGAGAGCAGCAGTTCATGGCGGCGGAAGAGCAACAATGGTGACAGAGGCAATAAAATAATCGGGAGCAGAGAGTAACAGCATTAGTCTGTGTCTCTGTCTCTCTTTATATTACATTCAAGCTCTTTCCTCAGCCTGTCCACCTTGGGCCACACCCATAATCCCAGAAGTACTCAGACCCATAATCCCATCAGTACTAAAACACATAATCCCAGTGGATCATGAGTCAAGTTTCAAACTTTAGAAGTCCCCACCCCATGATTACATGAGACTTTGAGGGGACAACTACACATAAACCATAACAACATTTTAACAGGAATATAAATAATGAGGGAAGGAAGGGAGCAGGGGCTCAGAGTCAGGAAGCGAAAACTTGGAAAAAGTGGGAAAGTCTGGTTGGTGCATGTGAAATACATCAGGTTTGTTTTCATTTAGTAAGATATACTCCTTTTCTCACAGCAGATGAGAGACAGGCATGAAATAGTAAACTTTTTGATTCTTGAAATGTGTTAGGCAAGAACTTTCAGTGGGCTAGGGTTATCTCATGGATATGTCTTTGAGCAATTAGAAATGATGTCAGCATTTAGGTTTCAGTCTTACAGTTCAGGATCAAGGGCTCCAAAGAACAAAGTTAGAATTTGGTGAAGGAGAGACAAAATAGTAGTGACCACGTCACTACTCTCTCGTCTAGTACCACTTATTTTCTTCTGCAGATAGGTTATCAGTGGGATTTAATGTGATTGCTGACAGCTTTAGGTCAATATCATGTCACCTTAGCAAATCCAGGGTGAAAAGAGCTCAAATGTCTCTACATGAATTGGGAAGGCTGCTTACTGGCCCTGCTTTAGTTTTCCACTGAAGAGATTCTAAAGTGTAACCATAATCAATCCATGGCCATGCACATTTTGCTTGGGAAACAGAGTACTGCAGCTGACAGGCTCCAGAGCCTTAAGGTATGGGCCAAATAGCAGTACTGAGTACATTTGAAATGTAAGATGGTATGGTGGAGTGTGGTACTTAAGAATAAAGGAGTCAGGCTGCCCTAGTTTCAAGCCCTGTCTGTAGTGACCCTGTGAAAATCAACCCCTTTAGGTTTCAGGAGTTTGGGTTGGTAAACTGGGACAATAATAGTATCTGCCTCTAGAGAAATATTTTATGTAAGGTAATCAGAGATGGCCTCATTCATAATGTTACATTTGCACAAATTCTCAAATGGGTAGAGCAGAAAGTTAGGGAAGCACCTAAAGTAAAATTATACATGTAGAGGAGGAAAATCCACATTATTACCACACATGCCATAAAAGGACCTTGATTAAATTAGAAGCAGTAGGAGATGGAATGCATATAAACAAATCTCAGTTGATAGAAAAAGAATGACTTGACCCTCCAGAGTTTTACATACAGGGAAATTGAAATTCATAAGACTTACATATCAGGACTGGCAAGATAGCTCAGCAGACTAAGCACCTCCTTAGGCAAGTGTGAGGAATGGGGTTTGTGTTGTAATGTTCTGTGTTGGTGTCAAATGGAATGACAAGAAGACCTGATGAAGGTACTCAGAGGACTTGCTGAGACTCATCCCCCCATGAGCAGTGAACCCCTGAAGCAAGTCAGCTTTATTTAGGGTAGTCAGTGTGATCACTTCAGCAAAGGAGGATGATGTGCTTAGTCATGAACGTGACCATGATCACCATTAACTTCCATCCTTTCCCTACCATAGGGTTCACTCAGGGGTCAACCAATAGCATTCCAAGCAAGGGAAAAAGCAACAGAGAGCCCACCGGTGAAGCTGCCATCCATGATGTGGAGTCCCAGCTTTCCGGGATTTTCAGTAACAGACCACAGGCTGTCCCTGGGCCCTGTTTATTACACTCTGTTTTTTGAAATGCTGGTTAGGTTACAGTCTGATTCCCTGCACCACATGCTGCACTTGCCTTGTTCTCTGGGTATGTGGAGGCAGTGACTGAGACTGGGTGGTGGCGCTCACCTGTAATCCCAGTGCTGAAAACAAGATCACTAGAAGTCTGAGCTGTGTAGTGAGACTCTACAAAATACATAAAAAATCAAACATATATCAGAGGGCCATTGTAAAGATTAAATGAGATAACTTTTAAAAAGTATATGTTAGCACACATGTTCCCTACCTGTTTATTTCTCTTCAGTTGTAGCAGTTCTAACAGGCCATTATTATTTTAGCTTTTTACTCATTACATTTGTTCAAAATAGGTAAGCCATTCACTTCATGCCTTTTTTTTTTTATCTTTAAGAAGCTCTAATTTTTCTTTCCTTTTGTTCTAAGTAAATTTACTTCTTATGGTTAGTATTTCACAGATTAGTTAGGAAGAATTGGGCTTCATATGGTCAGCACAGAATTAGGGTCTGTGTAGTAGACCGACTGAGCCTGGCTATGCCACCATGCCAGGTCCCTCCTGTCCCAGGCACCACCCATGGGGTCCAGCCCACTCTTCTAAACCCTCCCCACCCAAGATGCCACTTGCTGGAACTCAGTCCTGCCACGTTTGTTCTCTTGTCAGGGGGTTGGGGAGTGGAATGGAGAGAGGAAGGGAGAAGAATGAGGATAAAGACAAAGAAATACGGAGTCAGTTTAACTTGTGGAAAGCCAGGAGGTTCTTGCCTCTACTGGGCAGCGATGCCTCTGCTGTGTGGCTCCTCTGACTTTTTGTTCACTCAAACACAGGTATAAACAAAATAATAAATGATTTGTCTGCCTCCAATACCTGTTGCTACAGGCTTAGGTAAACAACTTGGGCTCAGCCATCTTGGCTTTTCCCTAGAACCTACATGTTTTCCTTCTCTTCAGTGCTCACAGAGGAGGTCAGTTAGGTCTCAGATCCCTGACTGGTCTCCTACAGTTTTGCACTTTTTCAGAGTGTGAAAGACTGAGTGTAAGACTTGTGTGCTGCATTGGTAGTATATGGTTGCCAGGAGACAGAGAATTGGATTTCTTCATTTGTTTTTTGGTGCAGGGGACTGAACCCAGGGTCTTGCTAAAGCTAAATGGTTTCTCTAGTTTTGTATTACACTCCAATCCTAATATATTGAGGTAAATTTCATGAGAATAATGTCTAATAACAGCTAGAGACTATACTATAATTCACTTAACAAGTTGGATAACCACTCACATTATTAATAATAAATTTATTAATCTTTTAATTTGTCTTGAGAACATTAAAAAATAAACTATGCTAAAAGCAATTTTGAACTAGCACATGACCATTAAAATATTTATTTTGAAATTAAAACTTCTTTCAGAACGTTAACTTCACTACTATCCAAAGAAAATACTTCAATGAAACGAAAGGATTAGAGTGCATTGAACAGCTGTGCATAGCAGAATTCAGTACTGTCCTACTGGAAGTTCAATCCAAGTAAGTTCTACTTTGAGGAAAGTGAAAAATCTTGGGTCTGTAAGAGCAGGTGCTTTCATTTATTTTGTTCTCCACTGTATTTCTACTACCTAGAAAGTAATTGGCTCATAATGTACACTTGGTAAGTATCAGAATACTAAAATAGTTCAGTAAGTTGTACATCAAGCCTATGTTAGTGCTTTAATATATGTAGGATTTGTTCAAATTGATCATAATCTATTGCCCTAATGGTTCTGTTCACAGTACTTTTGAGTGAAAAGCTCAACTAACTGCATAATACAGGAAGTGTGAGTTCTCATAAGTGAAATACAGTTTAAAAATTGTGCTTCTGTTACTTCATACTTGTACTTCTAAAACTTTATCTTAAGTCAAGGGGCCATTTTTAGAGCAGATTTCTTAGAGCAAGTTAGATAGATGCTTTCCTTGAACTTGGCTGGTCCACACATTTATTTAGTTCATCACACTGGCTGCTCCTGGAAAGATTACAGTATACCTTCTCACACACTGGGGCCTCCTGTTGCTTTCATATTATCTAAGTGCTTAGGATAGTATTTCAAAAGTTGACACAGATTACAGTAGAATGTTGTCTTTAACAAGTGATGTTCGAGAGTCTAATAGATCATAAGAGACAGCCTTTAAAAATTGTTTATTTTTGTCAGTTTTATGGATCAGAGGTTTTTTTTTTAACATAGTTTTCAAAAATAAGGTACATTCACTGTACATTTTCACTTTGAACTTAAGCAGTGCTATGCAGATAGTTTTGACTGTCCTAATATTAAGGTGAAATAAGTATTACCATTTATAGCAATATTTTTAAATCCTGAAGACATGTTATTATTTCCTTGCTTATCTTACAGGTATTACTGCCTTGCAGCTCTTGCAGCTTTGTTAAAATATGTTGAGTTTATTCAGAATTCAGTTTATGCACCAAAATCGCTGAAGATTTGTTTCCAGGGTAGTGAGCAGACAGCTATGATAGATTCAGCATCAGCCCAAAACCTTGAATTATTAATTAATAATCAAGACTGTAGGTAAGATCATTCAATATTATTCCAATAGAATATGTCAGTATTTTTATGTCAGTTTAATATGAAGTTACTTTAAAGTTATTTAAATTTTGTTCTGCTTTTGTTTTCTTTGCGGTACCAGAGATTGAACTCAGGATCTTGTGCTTTTCAGCCAAGCACTTATTCCAGTGAGCTATCTCCCCAGCCCTTAAATGGTCTAATGGAGAAATATTGAATAAATATTTTTAATCTTTTTAAAAAATCACTGTACATCGTTGCTGAAGTATTAAGATGTTTCACAAAGAATCAGGTTTTAAATAAATATTCGTATTGAATAACTGAATTCAAAACTAGATAAAAGGCCTTAGAAATTTATCCAAAGAAGGGAATCAAATGGCCAATAAGTGCATGAGAAAATGCTCAGCCTCTCTAGTCTTCGGGGAAATGAGAATGAAAGCCACTGTTGGGGCTGGGATGTGGCTCAGTGTAGAGCTCTTGCTTTTAATGCACAAGGCCCTGGGTTCAGTACCCAGGACCACCACCACCATCACCACCACCAGAACAAAAAAAACCCCAAGTCCCATAGTTAGATACTGCTTCATACCCATTAGGATATGTGCTAATATTACTCGGTTAGTGACTTTCTGTGTTGTCCTTCCTATGTTACTATAGCACAGAAAGTCAGTGATCAACCTTGGTAATTATTACAAAGTGTTAGATGTTCAGTTTTACCTTATCATATTCCATACTTTATCACTATTTATCATTGTCAAACACTGGTTGAGTTTTTGCTACATATGAGGGGTACAGAGACTAGAAAGAATATCTGACCTCCAGGTGTTTATTGCCAGTTGAAAAGAGGGGATTATGAAGCATTTTTAGAGACTTAAAAGAATTTTCAGGAAACCCTGATGACCTGTCAGAATAGCTCTAATGCCTCTATCATCTTGTCATCTCTTCATACCTTTTAAGTCTATATTAAGTGGCAGGCCTGTGTGTGCTACTCACTTCTTTTGTTCCTGCAGAAACCAAGCCCACAAAAAGAAAATAAAAGAAAAAAAAATTGTACAAACTTCCAGCCAGTTGATTTAATTAGTTCCTAAAAATAAAAATATCTGTGACCAAAATTGGGTAGTCTGATGACTAAAACTTGAGACTTGTTATACCTCAGACTCAGCCCATCCAAAATTTTCTTGACTCAATCTTCATAGTCTATATCAACCATGAATCTCTTCTCACTATTTCTAATGCTAACACCTTAACTCAAGCCTCTGTCATCTTTGGTCTGGACTTCAGCTTCCTATTGGTCTTCTTACACTTCTACAATTAGTATATTTTCTGCACAGCAGTCAATGTATATTTTAAATCCACAAGTTAGGTCTTGTAAATCCACTTCATAAAATCTTGTGTAACCCAGACTCTTCACTATGACCTACCAGATAATATCTATAAACTTCGTCATTTACCTCCCTCCATTCTTAAACACACACACACACACACACACACACACACACACACACACACACACACCCTGGTCACAAAGTTCTGCCAACCTTGATTTTTCTAGATCTGGAGCCAGACTTTCTGGGCTTTAACTTTTGCCCTGCCTCTTAGTTGCACATAGTAGTAGTAGTAATTCTGGTACTTGGATTACTTGGAAATCCTGCCAAAGTTATTTAATTTCCTTATGCTTTAGTTTTTCAGTTGTAAATGGTGGCTAACAATAGTCAACTCCTGGGCCAGGGTGATAGCTCAGTGGCATAAGTGCCCTTCTAGCAAGGGTAAGGTCTTGAGTTTGATCTCTAGTTAAAAAAAAAAAAAAAAAAGTTGACTGTTGGTACATCCTAAATGTATACCTTAAGTTTCCTGATGATAATCATCATCACACCTAACTCATCCTGCAAAGATGATCTTTGCCTCACCTTTTTGACATTGAAGTCTTTAATCAGCTATCAGATATTCAAGGGAAATTTTTCCAATTTAACTAAAGCAACAAGAGATTTTTCTCTGTGAATTTGTTGTTCATATTTTTTATGAAATCATTTTCTTTCTTTATATGATTGTGTGCTTATTATGTTCTCCCCTTACTCTTGGTGTTGTCCTCAGTCTTGGCCATGTAAGGGCTATGATGATAGGAATCTTGTCTGTTTCATTTGCTCAGGGAAAGCATAGCATTTTAGTGAGCCAGCTATTGCATGTGCATCATAGTTGTCTAATAAATAGTCCAGTGAAACAAATACTTAATAATAGCTCATTCCTTTATAAGGATCATTTAGAAATGAGGAAACTCCTTTGCTTATAATTCTTATGTAGTTTCTTTAGTTAGAAGAGAATTATAGGGCCAGCTAGATAGATTAGCAGACTAAAGTCCCTGCTTAGGCAGACAGAAGGACCAGGGTTTGATCCTGAGCATGTGTGCTGGTCTCACCTCCTGGGGCATGCTGAGAAGGCAGTTGAGACTGGCTGAGGTGGTGTGTGCCTGTAAGCCTAGTGCTTGGGAGCCTGAAACCCTATAGGCCCTGTACTAAATATATAAAAAATAAAATTAAACTAAAATAAAAATATTAAAAAATTATATCAAATACTTTATCAATGTCAAAATCCTCTTGCTTTAAGGATGTATTGTTGATATTTTGCCATTATTGTTTAAATGTTATGAACTAGAAAACTTTATTAGTCTGAATATTATAACATATATGGGGAAAAGTTAGTAAGTTCAGGGAGATCCTCTCAATCATTGTTAGTCACAATGTGCTTCATAGCCTGACACTACGGAGTATACAAATATAGATTGTCAGGTGTTATCCCAGACCTACTGAATTAACAATCTTCTCATAATTTACATGCAAATTAAGGTTGGTGAATTACTAATATAGTTATAGCATTATTTAATTACAAATTAAAATGCAATTGTGGATTTTTTTGTATACTTAATGAAATTTCTCAACTTACGTTTTCAAAGGAGTAATCACACTCTCTTTGGTGTTCTAAATTATACTAAGACTCCTGGAGGGAGCAGAAGACTTCGTTCTAATATATTAGAGCCTCTAGTTGATATTGAAACCATTAACATGAGATTAGATTGTGTTCAAGAACTACTTCAAGATGAGGAGCTCTTTTTTGGCCTTCAGTCAGGTAAATGAATATTACCTAATTTTGTAAATACAGAATATTAAAAGATGCACTTGGTTTAGCTGAGTCATTGTTTCTGAAAGGTAGGTAATAAAATGTATTTTTTCTCGAAAGATGTGGTGTTGGTAGGGCCATCATCCCTCGGGAGCTTGTTAGGGAGACTCCACTGCCTCTTGCTAACTTCTGTGGGTGGCTGACAGGCTGTGCATTGGCATGTAGCTCTAGCATACCACTCTCAGTCACCAATGTCATGTGGTGTTCTCCTGTACTATATGTCTTCATACTGCCTTCTTAAAAGGAAATTGGCCATATTGGACAAAGATAACTCCATGATCTCTTTATAACTTGGTTATATCTGTAGAAATCCTGATTCCAATTAAATCATTCTTAGGTACAAAGAATTAGAACTTAAGCGTTTCTTTTTGGCAGACATAGTTCAACTCATAACATGAAATACAAAAATAGTCTTTAGATTGTAGCTGTCTGCTCACCAATATGACAGTGCACTTTTCTTCTTAAATAAGAAGGTGAAAAGACAGTTTGTATGCACTGCTTCTAGTTAGCCGGTTACTAGGTAGCAGCTCTGTCTCTCTTCCACTCAGCTGGCACCCCACCCTGAGTTATGGTGGCCCAAATGAAGTGGTACCTGAGAATCTGGAAGTGATTTATGTATGAGCTGAGTAGATTTTCTCAGCTCAATTCCTATTACATGTAAGCTGGAGAAAAATCATTACAAGTAATAGCTGCAGGTAGAACTATTCTGTTTTATTTTTCAAGGTAATATATTTTATACAATCTATAATTTCAACTGTATCATAAAGTTTAAATGCTCATATTTTGTCTGTTTCAGTTATATCAAGATTCCTCGATACAGATCAGCTTCTTTCTGTTTTAGTTCAAATTCCAAAGCAAGACACGGTATGCTTACATGATATGTTATACCTGTGTGATATAATTTAATGTAATAGTGGGAAATATTATACTGTCTTAGAAGTGTACTTCATTATTATCCTGTATATTATGGTGCAATAAAAAGCTTCTTAGATAGTTGAAAAATTGAGCTATTTTCATTGATTACATATTTAAGGAGTTATATATAGTTTTCAAAAAACTTAGAGTGTAATAACATTTACATAATAACTTACTAAATAAAAATTTTGTCAAGCCGGGCGTGGTGGCTCACGCCTGTAATCCCAGCACTCGGAAGGCTGAGGCAGGAGGATTGGTGCGAGCTCGAGATCAGCCTGGGCTACAAAAGTGAGCTCAGGACCAGCCTCAACTTCATAGCAAGACCCTGTCTCAAAAAAAGACAAAAAAAAAAATTTTGTCAGACCCAGCTGGTGGTACACATACTGTATGTAGTCAGGCAAGAAGATCTGAAGTTCAAGCCCAGCCTGGAGAATTTAGCAGCTTAATAAGACCATGTCTCAAAATAAAAAATAAACAGGGATAGGGATTTACCTTCATATGGAGGCCCACCACTGCCATGACCACCAAAAATTCATACACAAAGAATATATTATATCTTTTTTAGGTAGGACCTGTCTATGGAGTTCAGACTGGTCTTGAGCTCACTGTAGCTCAGGCTGGCTTCAGGCTTGTGGCAGTCCTCCTGCCTCAGTTTCCTGAGTGTACCTGCCTCAGTCTCCAGAACTACAGGTGTACACCACCACACCTGGCCAGAAAGCATATTCTAAAAAGTGATCATCATGTGGAGTTTCATTAGTCTTGTATGCTTAACCATTAAGAATGAGCAATACAATCTCGCAACAATTTTCAAATATAAGTAATGTTTAAAGACAGAAAATAATGGTTTCATTCTTTTTCTTAAGGTAAACTGAAGAATATTTACTTTAATTAAACACATATATATTTTTGCTCATATGGTTAAGGAAAGAGTTTTTTTTTATTTAAAATTTTATTTTAAAGAGTAAAAATAGAAGCAGAGAAAAACAGTAACAAGCCAGAGTACATATAGTACAGATTTGCAAAACAAGAACAAAAATTTAACAATGGTTGTATTACATATTTTCATCATCCAACCTGTTTAGATTAATAGATATAGATATATAAGATTGGTCAAATAATTAAACATTAAAAGGTAAGAGTTTTGAATGTCAGTAAATTTTTTGTAAATCTGCTGAAGCCTGATTTATATTGGAGATCATTTTCATATTGTGAAGAAAATACTCTGAAAATTCATTTTAATAAAACAAATAGATGAAAGTATGTTAGCTGTTGGGTAGGTGCAGCATGCAAGTTAAAATACTTTATAATTCAATATATGCAAGTGGGAGGTAGCCTGAAATAACTAATATGTAGAACAAAATTGCTGACTTTATAAACTGAGTTTGATAATATTTTCTCCTCTTCAATTTTCTGGTACAGTTTGCATAGAGCCAATATATGTTCCTCGAGCTTTTGATAAAGTTCACAAAGGAGGCCATTAGAACTTGTAATTTTTTATTAGAAAGGTTTAAAACTAAAAATTAACTTTGTTGCTATTCATGTTGTGTCTTTTAAGTTGTATCTTCCAGGGAATTTATCATTCTACTCAATTTTTCAAACTGATGGCTTAAAATTTCTCATGACATCATTCTCATTATACCTTTTAGATACTGGTGACTTGAATATGCTCTCTTCAGATCCATCTGGCAAGGGATTTTCACTTTATTGCTGCTCTTAAAGAACTAGCTTTTGATCTCAATGATTTCTTTACGCTTTTTCTTGTGCTGTTTCACTGATTTTGGCTTTATCATCTTTATTTCCATTATTCTCTTTACTTTATGCTTAGCTTATACTGTTATTCAAGGTTCTAAAGGTAGAGTCACTGGCTTGATATCTTTTTATTTGCTAATATATTTGGTACTAAAATTTTTCTTACGAATAATACATTCGCAGTTTTCCATAATATTGGTATTTTGGTTTTTTTCTCATGGAAAAAATTTCAGAAACCTTTTATTTTTATTTATTTATTTTTTAAGGAAGGGTCTACAGGGTGTTTGGGGTCTTTCCACTAGACTGGATTCATAGTGACCCGCCTGTTTACAGCCTCCCAAGAGCTGGGATTACAGGCACACACCATCACACACAGTCTCAATTGCCACCTCAGTGCGTCCCTGGAGGAGGGGCTGGCACGGCAGGCCCAGGGATGGAGCCTTCAACCTCTGTGCCTGCTTGCAGGCACTTTAATCCACTGAGCTATTTGGCTGACCCTTCAGAAATCTTTTGACATTCTCATTCTAACCATTTTTTTGATGTATGAGTCATTAAGAGGTTTGTTATTTCTAATGTATTGGAACCCTCTACTACCTTTCTATCATTAATGTCTAACTTATTTCCTTAGTGGACAGAGAATAAAATTTACATAGTACACATAATTTTACTTTATTGGCACTGTTTCTGTTGCCCAGAATAGAGTTTAATCTTAGTGAATATTCCATTTAAGCTTGAAAAGAAAATGTATTTTCCTGATGTTGACTGAATGTTCTGTAAATATCAGTTCAAATTGATTCCCAGTGTTTCCATTTCTTGTATGTATATTTGATTTTTTGTGTTTGTTTTGCTCATCACTGGAAGAAGTGTATTGAAATCCACAACTACAGCAGTGGATTTGTCTATTTCTTTTTTTTCCTTGTAGTTCTATCAGTTTTTAGGTAATGTATTTCAAAGCTCTATCAGGCTCATAAACATTTAAAATCATTAAGTTCTCTTAATGAATCTTAACCCTTATTATTATGAAATAATCGTCTTTATCCTTAGTAATGTTCTTTGCTCTAAAAATCTACTGTATCTGAGGGGGAAATTAAAATTTTTAAATAAAAGCCTGGCCAGGATGCCAGCCATGACCAAGCAGATGTGTTCTGCGGTCTGATAGCAATGCTCTTTCCTCTGCGTAAACCCCTGTCTTTACTGCCTTTGTTTAACTGATGGCCTTGCATCAGTTAACTTGAGATGTTTAACCCCTTTAGCAACCTTGATGTCACCCAAGCCTCCCATAATAAGCACTAAATCTGCCTTTAATCTCCCTGCTTGCCCTCTCTACAGAAGTCCCAAAACGAAGCTAGGCAGGCTGACACTTTGGGAGTGATCCTAGTCAAGCCCTAGCTTGGTGTATGGAAACCGCCTCCTAAACCTTCTTAGTGCCATTTCTCCCTGCATTTGGTCTGTTTTCTGTAACATGCCCACTATTAATCTAGCTACTCCAGCTTTCTTTTGGTTAGTATTAGCCTAGCATATTTTGCCATCCTTTGGTTTGTAACATATTTGTATCTGAAGAGATTTTTGTTGTTGTTGTTTTTGCAGAACCAGGTACCAATAGGACCTTGCACTTGCCAGACAGGCACTTGTGTCCCTCAGCTATCTCCCTGGCCCCTGAAGAGGTTTTCTTATAGACAACATGAAGTATGAACAAAGACAGAATGAAAAATTAAAGTTTTAAAAATTTATTACATATTTACTTTAGTCCCCTCAAAATACTCCCCCATTTCAAATACACCTGCTCAATTCTTGCCACTTCATGAAGCAATGCTGAGTGTCATCTTTCCTGTCTTTATTTGCACTGTCATAGCTGAGCAGGTGTCCAGAATCAATTCAGTGACCTTTTATTATCATTTTTACTTTGAAGAAGAGCTGGAAGCCACATGATGCTAGACGCAGGGAGAAGGGTGGGCGGGGGCACATCATCATATTTTTATTTGACAGGAATTGCTATAAACTGTGAATGAGTAGGGTATGATAAAAAAACTATGGTGAATGTTCAAATTTTAAATGGTTTATTACAGTAAAATACATGTTGACTTAATCCATTTCAGACGACTAAAGCTATTCTGTCTTCAAATCCATTTATTCTATGGTTCTTACCCATGTATCTAGATTCATTATAGTTAAAAAAATTAACTTTCACCATTATTTCTCTATCATGCATTACTTATTTGTTTTTGAATCAAATAAGGTACATGTGTGTGCCACCATGCCTGGTTTAAGTGGTCAAAAAGGTGCACCCAGGGTTCCAGGGCCAGCACAGTACTTGGTACTAGGTACTAGGAAGCAAACTTGGGTCCTTGCACTTGTCAGATAGGTGCTTAAAGCGCTGAGCTGTCTCCCCAAGCATGGGCCATGTTTTTTTCCCTTATCCTACCTTGACTCTCAAAGATGCTTTCTTCTGCTAGTTGGACTCTGACAACTAATGTTGAACCACAGTTGTTTTTTTTTTTTTTTTTTTTTTTTTTTTAATGAAAATAAAGCTATTTCAGAATAGGGTTTTTCAGTGTACTTTTGGAGACACTTTTTCCAGCCTTTGTCATTAACCATTTGTCTGTGTGCATGTGTGCAGGTGTGTGTGTGTGTGTTTTGTTTGTATTCAGGGTGAGAAGGAGGAAGGAAATACAGGATGGGAAGGAGCTGAGATCAGGTGACTTTTTCTTTGCTCCACCTACAAGTACTGTCATTCTTATGGCAGGCTTGCCTGAAGGGCACGTCTTACATTTGTAACAGCATCCAGGACAGTTCTATTGAATTGGGCAAATCATATGCACCAACATCATGTGAGCAGGACTGACTGTTTCTAAGGGGAACAGGCTGAGACAACCACCTGGCTCCAGCTGACTAGGCTCATCCATTGGCTCCCAATGGAACAGGGAAGACAGAAACCTCTTCACAGAGATAGTGAACAAACGTTCAACTTTACATTTAATAGTATTTGCCAAGGAGATAGCTCTGGGGCACAGGTGCCTGACTGGCAAGCGCAAGATCATGAGTTCAAACACCAGTCCTGAAAAAAAAAAAAAAAACCCTCAAAACAAAGAAGAAAACCTTATTCTACATTTAACAGTATTTTGGAGATTCTTTCTACTGATAAAATTACCTCTATTTACGTGTTTTTAAAGATTGAATTGTGTCCCTCACATGCAAAACATGTGATAAAATTCTAACACTGAGTGCCTTAAAATGTGAAAATATTATTGTTGTTGTTGTTATTATTATTGTTGTTATTTTGCAAGTTAACACTGATTTATCTGTCCAGTGACTTGTCTAGTCTGATGGAACTAGACAGGCACACTGGCAAGCCTAGGCAGAGGTGTCAAAAAGGTGCTCAGTCATATCACCCACCTGCTCCACACAGTAACTGATGTGCTCTCAGTGTTCTTGGTGTAAGGCGCGCTGCTGTACCTGTTCAGAGAGGCCCCATACATTGTCTGGACATTGTTTTTTGGGCCTGGTGAATCTTATCTCTCTGCTCTGTGTTTGGAATAGCCCAGGTCTTCTGGATCTTACATAATTCTTCAAGGACGTCATTAAAGCTCTTAGGTCATGTGCTACCTCTTATCCTGAAGCTTGACTCCAGGCTGGAACACAGGTACATCCTTCTCTGAGATGTAATCAGTCATCTTTAACCAACTTCGCTGATAGGTCTGGATCTGCTGCTCGATGTGCTCTGATAGGAGTATTCAGCAGTCTTCTGGGTCATAGCCACCAACTGGATCAACTCAGACTTCCCAGGGACCTGAGGATGTAGTTGTAATTGTACAGGAAGATGGCACTCAGCACCGGGTCTTCATGCACCTTGGACTTGCTCAGCAAGTTCAGCTGCAGGTTGTCCAGGACTTTGCAGATATAAGTGCTCAGGGGGTGATTGCTAAACTCAGAGCTGGAGCTGGTGGCTGAAGAGCTGGTCACTTGGGAGGCCAGCATGGCACCTGCTGTCTGCTGGAAGTCCAGAAGCTGCTGCATCACTGCATCACTGGTGAGGTTGTGCACAGTACCATCCTTGGGCATGTTGTATTCCTTATCTGGATCATTCTTGATGTTCTCTGCAAAGTCCTCCAGTGCTTTGGCTCCAATGGTTTCCATAGAGGTGATGAGGCAGGTTGCTTGTTCTTGGTGCTGGTGGCCATGCCCTGGACTACCTGGACAAACTCAAGCTTGGTCTGCTTGAGCTGCCACAGGATGGGAAAGACTGTGAGCACCATCAGAAGTTATGGCATTTGATGGCCTTCCAGGCAGCAGACACAATGTTCTCCCTCTCAAGCATCAGCCCATCCAATGTCTGCTGTATCAAGGAGTCAAAGGTTTTGTTCTGATGGTGCTCAGGGATGATGTCAGCAGTTGATACTTACTCTGGGCCAGCTTCATATAAGCACTAACACAGTGAATGCAGGCATCAGTCTCCACATCCAGCATGTCATGTCTCCCTGGCCACTTCATTGGCTTCTTGGTGGGTGTGTCCTTTCTCTTATTGCGGAAATCAGGGGAGTAGGGAACGCCAGAGGAAGAGCTGCTTTTCCAGAAATGCTTCTTTAAGCCCTTGATGGAGCAGTCTAACTGACTAGAGCATATCTGGTAGTAGATATTCATGAAATCTTGGTTGTGGCCATATTGCGGCCTCCCTTCACCAGCCAGAGGGAGATGTGCACCACATCCTGGAGCGCTCTTTCAGGCAGGTGTTTCAGGGCCACATCCTCCTGGACCTGCAGCTCCTCATCACCACTGATGAGATCTAGGATGAGCACAGGGGAGATCACCTTACTGTGCTGGGTCATCAGGCTGTGGAACTCGGACTCCAGTGACTCCTTCCCCTGCTCAAATGGAAGCTTCACTTTGTTGAGCTCTGGGATGTCTGGGCTGTTGTCCTGAAAATACTCCACAGCCTTCTGAATTTTGGCCATGCTCCCTGGGTACTCCTCCAGCCAACCCATGGGGCCTTCCCTGATTCTTTTTAGTGTCACTGGCCACATGGTAGTAGCTGATGACATGGTCCAGGTAGGATATCGTCTTCTCAACATTCTTCTGTAGTTGTTGCAGATTTTCTGTTTGCTTGTGCACAGGGATGATGGAGTTCTCCAGCTTCATAAGGTAGCTCTCAAAGAATGACAGGATAGACACCATTTTCTCAGTGAGCTGGTTGCTCTTCTTCAGGCTGTTTCAGATGAAAGACATCATCTCCTGCTTCAACTCATTTTGAATTTCCCGATGCCAGGTGTATACCTCTTGAGGGGGATCATTGCTCTAAAGCCTACATTTTCCACTCCCCAGTATCATTACTCAGAGCCCTGCTTGGCCTCCTAAATGTGACATTATTTCAAAATAGAGTAATTACAGAGATAGGTAACTAGTTAAGATGATGGTTTATTGGAGTAGAGAGGTCCCTAATCCAGCATTCCTGCTATCATATACAAGATAGTCATATGAACGTACAGACACAGTATGTGAGGACTGTGAGAGTCTTATAAATATATAATTGGATATGAATACGCAAAGTACTACAATTAGCCTTTATGGCCCTTTGCCAAATTCTGTTGTTTTAAATAGTATTTTCAAATGGCAAGTATCTCGAAAAACGGTTTACCCATGAATGACATGTTTTATATAGAAAACTGCAATTCATTATATGAGAACAGGAAATAGATACTTAGTATGTAGTTACACAAATCTGTACAATAAAATACTACAAACTGAGTGTGTTAATGCCATAGAAATGTGTTGTCTCATGTTTCTAGAGGGCAGCAGTCAGAAATCAAGGTGTTTCAGGGCCCTGCTCTCCCTGGAGCCCTTTCTTGGCTCTTCTTAGGTGTGGGTAATTTGTTTGCCATTTTGACAGTCCTTGGCTTGCATCTGCCTGGCTGCAGTCTCTGCTTCTCCATCAGGTGCTGTTCTCCCTGGGCCTGAATGTTCACATGACTGTCTTGTATATGACAGCAGGAATGCTGGATTAGGGACCTCTCTGCTCCACTAAGACATCATCTTAAGTAGTTACATACCTCTGCAATGAGTCTGTTTTGAAATAATGTCACGTTTTGAGGTACTTAGTGTTAGAACTTTATCATGTTTTAAGTATGAGGAACACAATTTAGTCTTTAAAAGTATGTAAATAAAGTCTATGTTTCCATTTTACCACTAGAAAGAATTATCATACCCGAGAGCAGTCTCTTTATTGTCATTTTATATAATATATGGTATTAGCAATATATATGTTTTTGCTTTTGATTATTTCTGATTAAATTTTTAAAATATCCATTATAAGCTGATATTTGAACTAACTCTCTAGGAACTAGAACTAGCTCTCTAAGAAATATCTGAATAGCTATATAGCTTCTGTATAATTAGTTTGATCATCAGGTTTTAGAAAAGTTCTCTGTAATTAAGATTTTTTGCTGGGTGATCAAGGGCAAGTCAAAGCAAGACCTGTATAATAAAACATTCATCTTTTGTATCTTCCAAGGTCAAATCCCCTCAGGATTAACTTTGGAACCATATATAGTGCTTTGTAGAACTGTTGTCAGTGCTACCCTTTGGGTCGAGTCACGGCCATTGCTTGGCCAGTTTGCTTTCTGTGAAAGCCTGAGAGAATGTTTTTCTCTGGGTGACTCTCCTTAGACACACTATAGCTCATTTATCCCTTTTCTCTGAGGTCCTATAATCTCCTTGACCGCAAAATTTGAGAGACCTCTGAGTTATAGGAGATTATAGCATAGGTTCTCCTATGTCCTGAGTACTTACTGACCTTGAAGGGTTAGGGTCAAAATATTGGCTATCCTCATAGCCCTTCTTTTTCTCCAATTTTTGGTCTGTTAACTTACATTCTCAACCCTTCAGCAGAAAAGCTTCATGATACTATTACTCTATAACATAGGTAATTATTGGCTTTCTGAATATCAAATATCTTTGACTTAGCTTGGAATTGATATTTTCTGATCATCATTGATGTTCAAATAACATTCCATACAATGTGATATAAGCAGTTACACAATTTTTACACAGATATTTGGAACTTCAAGGAAATACAAAATTGTAGCCTGTCAAGACTATGGTATTTGGCCCAGTCTCTTATTTTTAAGTACTACTCTTGAGAGAGAGAGAGTGACAGTGACTGAGTTTACACCAGGAGCAATACACATCAAAAAGAGAAGAGTGACATACATTCCAAGCATACTTTTAGTGTTACATAGTGCTATGATCAATATGATGAAGCTTTTGAAGGTTCTTGAGACCAATATCTGATTCATCCTGTGTACATAAGTGCATGGTTTTGCTCTTGATATGTTTTCTCCTTTATCTGCTTCCAGTCACTTCATTGTTTAATCCATAACACATTCAGGTATGTTATGCCCTTAAGTTCTTATTATCTTCTTTAAAGTTCTTATATTAGGGAGACTATATGATATTGACACATGTGGGTCATGAGTATATCTTCAGTATACATCCATTTATATATGCAGTCTTCAAACTTATTCTTTATAGCTGAGTAATATTCCATTGTATAAAAATACCACATCTTTTTCAATCATTCTTCAAATGATGGGCATTTTGGTTGTTTCCAAGATTTGGCTATTACAAATTGGGCTGCTATAAACATAGGTGCACAGATATCGCTATGGTATGATGTTTTCAGTTCTTCTGGGAAAATTCTCAGTAGGAGGATAGCTGGATTGAATGGGATTTCTAATTCTGGTTTTGTAAGGATCCTCCACACTGCTTTCCATAATGGTTGCACCAGCCTGCATTCCCACCAGCAGTGGAAAAGGGTTCTATGAAATGCAGAGCTAGATTGGTGAGATGAGCTGTAGGAGGCTTGGATCAATAGCCTCCAATATTGCAAGTTTCACTGGTGGCCCACTGCAATTGTGGAACATTGGACTATATTAGCATCTGTTTCCTCTTAGTTCAAGGAGAAGAATTTTTTTTTCTTTCCTTAGCAACATCAAGAGGAAGGTGGGTCATGCCCACACACTGTGCTCTGTATAACAATTGTGAGGACAGTGTACAGTGTACAGTGTGTCAACTGTTGAAAAAATAATGTTTATGGAAAGTGTTGATATTTAATTGTTTGATCAATTTTATACATCAATATCTATTAATCTAAACATCATCATGCGATGATGAAAATATGTAATATAACCACTGTTAAGTTTTAAAAAATAAATTTAGAAAAAAAAGTTCTCTGGTCTATGTGGAAGGAATCTTATAATCTAAGGATCCTAAATAGTACTTTTTTGTCCAGAAAAACCCACAATCTATTACCAGCCTTAGGGAGTTCATAACACTCAATGTTATTTCCTATCTTTTTCTTTTTGGAAAGATTCGAATTCATGACCTTGCACTTGCCATTTAGGCACTTGTGCCATGGAGCTATCTCCCTAGCCCCTCATTTCCTATCTTTTAAACTAAAGCAAACTTCAGTTCTTGGAAGGTCAGTCAGAGCTGTAAACCTTTTCTTAACCAGCATGTCTGCCCTTTGTGGATACATTTTATTACACTTTTGAAATGTAATTTACTTTATGGAAATTTAATCAATATATTAAGCTTCATACATGGTTGATCCATGACTTTCAGTATTTCATGTACTTTTCTCAATTCATTAAACTCTGGAGATAAATTTTAATTAGTCTTTCCTTGTACCTCTCTTAATTAAGCATAGTATTTATTAAATTCATTCAGACTTATAATGGTTAAATTGAATAATTTTCTAAAACTGGTGAGTGAATTAAAAGCTCTATTGACTGAATAAAATTCTGAATGAATTAAATGTTCTTTTAAAATTTCCAGTACAGGATTTTTTACTTAAGACAAGTTCTTATACTTTCTTCCCAAAGATAATGGATTTTTATGAGTGTATCTTTCCTGATCATAAATATTTATTGAGAATAAACCTTAGGTTTCTTAATACAAATACGTGTACTTTCTTCCTACACAATATCTATAACCTTAGAATTTAATATAACGTGCTGCAGAAGATCTGCAGAAGACCTGCATTTAGGCTCCTGATGCCTCCATTGTGGCAAATGACTGGGTACAATATTGCCCTAAGAGTGTCTGTTTTCCATTATAAATGTCCAAAGTACTTCCTCTAACACTTGGAAACTCCGATGTTAAACTTTTCTGTTTTTTACCCAGAATTCTTGGCTTTGTTTTGAATAATGTTTAATTTTTTGAAAGATTACTTCAGACTTCCCAGTACAGTATAGTACATGGCTCCTTTCACTTGAGCATTTTTTGTTGTTGTTTGTTTTTTTCTGTACCAGGGATGAAATTCAGGGTCTTGCACTTGAAAGGCAGGCACTCATGCCATTAAGTTGTATCCCTAACCCTTCACTCAAGCAAACTTTTTCTTGATTTTTGTTTGTTTTTTGAGAGAAGGTCTCTGTGTAATTCAGGTGGGCCTTGAGCTCACAGCGATTCTCTTGCCTCAGCCTCCCAAGTGCTGGGATTGCAGGTGTACAATTCCCTAAAGGGACTTATAATTCAGAATGAGATTTAAGTTAAAAAAGTAATTAAAGCATTGTAGTAGTAGCAATTTTAAGAGACCCGAGGCTCTAGCCTATGTGTAGCCTAAGATTTAAGGGTACTACAGTTTCATACATGCTTCCAGGGTCAAACAGGAAAGATTTCAGTATCCCACAGTAGTAGTAAGCATAGAATCAGCATTTGCTGCACTGGCTTCCTAAGCCCTGTTCTGGTAGGACTGTGTGAAGAGGACCAAGTGACTCTTGCACATCCTGTCTGTTATGAGGGTCACTGAGGTTAGGAAACCTGTTTTACAGGGAACAATAAATATGACCACTTGCTCTTCTCAAGGGAGACACCATCTTTGCCATCCAAAATTTTAAGCAAGCCTATTCTCTGCTGTGGAAGGAGATACTATTTTTCGAAGATATTCATCCTTAGAATTACTGTCTAAAACAAAGATAACCAGTACTTCTGTGTAAAGTTGTCTCCCAGTTCTCCATGGAGATCGCCCCTTCTTAGCTTTAAAGAAGCAAACTATAGAGGGGCTCTGCAGGTTTCTATTGCTGTATCACAAGTCACCATAGTCATAAACAACACAAATGACAAAAGTCAACACAGATGGCAAACTTTTTCTTGGAATACTGTTTTCCAGGTGAGTACTTCTCCCTGTTTCCTTCCTCCCTTTCTGTTCCTTATCATTTTTAGACATTTTTTAGGAGGAAATTAACATTACTATTCTGGTTATTAATCTGCATATGTGAGGACTGATAAGTAAATTTTATCTGATGCTGGCAATAAAGGGGAAAGGGAAAATAATTGAGAATGTGTTACATTTGCTAATTCCCCACAAGGAATGTCATCATTATATACTGCAAACATGTATTAATGAAAAATTTAAAAGTGATACGAAATAATGTGTATACAGGAAAGTACCCAAGACAAAAATAGAGTGTTCATTGACTTGTCATTAAGTGACCATTTAATAATCAGTACCTCAAGTACTTTCCATTTGCTCCTTCTTATTTTATTCTCTTCCACTTTTTTGTAACTTCTTTTTTGTTTTTCCTCATGGTACAGTTTTGCACATTCTTTCAGAAGCTTCATGTATAATAAGAAATAATTTGGCATGTACTTTTTGACTTTTGGTCAACATTATATTTATGAGACTTAATCATTTCCATGTAGCTTTAGTTCATTTATTTCTATTACTGTGTAATACTCCACTATATGAACATTAATTATTTATTTTATTTTTTAAAGTGAGTAAAAATTAGAATTAAAAAATTATTAAAATTAAAAAATTATAAGTGGTACAGAATTTCACATAACAAAGTAATATGAATTTCACAGTATTTGTTGTAATGTTGTCTCCCAAAAGCTTATTCATGTTACCAGATATATGCATGTAAAATGGAAGAAGAAAAAAAAGAAAGATAATTGTGTAAGAAATTAAGCGAAAAAGTACAAACAATTGAAAAAGGAAACAGAACAAGTATTATCTGCTCCTTTCCACAGACAGCAGAAATGCACAGTGCAGTTGTCCAAGCCATCTTGCTTACATACATAGATAAATCTCTTTCCCCCACTCCCTCTCCTGTCCTCTTCTTCAACTCAGTAACTCTTTCCTTTTTTTTTTTTTTTTGTCTTTTTGAGACAGGGTCTCGCTATGCAGTTGAGGCTGGCCTTGAGCTCACTTTTGTAGCCCAGGCTGGTCTCGAACTCGCACCAATCCTCCTGCCTCAGCCTCCCGAGTGCTGGGATTACAGGCGTGAGCCACCACGCCCGGCTAACTCTTTCCTTTTGAATAAGTTCATTCCCTTATCCCAGTATCTATTGTACCATTCATATTCCATTTTTCTCTTTCAGATTCTCACACCAAGGAGACAATATGATTTTGCATGTGTGAATCTTACTTATTTTCCTTAAGTGTATATTCTTTAGTTGCCTCCCTTTACTGACAAAAGACAAATTTATCCTATCTTCTAGCTGAATAATACTCTAGCGTGTAAGAATATGTCTTCCTTATCCATTCCTCAGTTGATGGGCATCTGGGCTGTTTCTGGGATTTAGCTATGACAGATTGTTCTGCTATAAACATGGGTGCACATATATGTCTGTTACATGAGGTTTTAGTTCTGAAAAATATCCAAGAAGGGAAATATCAGGCTTGAGTGTGATCTCCAATACTAGCTTTTTAAGGAATCTCCATACTGATTTCCATAGTGGGTGTATCAGTCTGCACTCCCACCAACAGTAAAGAATGGTTTCTCTTTCTCCACAGCCCATCCAGCATTTGCTATTGGCTGACGTTAGTCTTTCTTTCTGGGGTGACATGGAACCTCAGTGTTGTTTTATTTTACATTTCTCAAATAACCAATGATGATGAACATTTTTTCATATATTGTCATTGGTATTTCTTCCTTTAAAAAGTGTATATTCAGAGGGACACCCACTCGGGACCCCTCTCCTGTCTCTCTCAGACAGGAGCTTTCTTTCTCTCAATAAATATGTTCTGCTCAAATATTCATAGAGGGCCAGCCAAATAACTCAGCTGATCAAAGTGCCTGCAAGGAGGCACAGGGTCAGGGGTTCAATCCCTGGGCTAGCTGTGCTGGCCCCAACCCCAGGGAGCACTGAGTCAGCAATTGAGATTAGGTGTGGTGGCATGCTCCTATAATCTCAGCTCTTGGGAGGCTGTAAACAGGTGGATCACTATGAGTCTGATCTAATAGTGAGACCCTGAACACCTTGTAGACCCTTACTTAAAAATATATAAAGAAAAGGAAAGAAGGAAGGAAAGGAAGAAAAGGAAAAAAGAAAAAGAAGGAAAGAGAAAGAGACAAAAGAAAAAGAAAAAAAAGAAAGAAAAGTATGTTCATCTCACATTCCCTTTTTTGGATTGGGTCTTTGAATTGGGGGGCCTGAATTTTAAAAATTCTTTATATGTTCTAAATAAAAGGCCTTTGTCTGAAGGACAGTCAGCTATAATTTTTACCTAGTGTGTTGTTTCCCTTTTTACTCTGTTGGAGATTTGCTTTGAAATCCAGAACTTTTCAAAAAGGTGAGATACAAGTTGTTGATTCTTTGAAATATTTCCCGTGCACTTTGGTTTTTGTTCATGAACTTTCTACGTACCCCTGTGTCTGTAAGATTTCTACCTACATTTTCCTCCAGAAGATGTAGTATTTCTGTTTTAATATTTAAATCTTTGATCTGTTTGACTGTAACTTTGTGCATAGTGATAGACATGCATTCAGTTTGTGCCTTGAGCATGTGGAAAGCCAGTTTTTCCAGTACCATTTATTAAAGGTGCTATCTTTCTTTCAGTGAACCTGTTTGGCCCCATTATCAAAGATAAGGTGGCTGAGTGTGTTTGCAGTTGTGTCTGCATCTTTTAGTCTGTTCCATTGATTCTTAGGTCTCTCTATGCCAGTGCCATGCTGATTTTATCACAGTAGCTTTGCTTTATAGTATAATTTCAGGTCAGGGATTGTGATACCTCTTACCTTTCCCATGATTACTTTCGATACTCAGGCTCTCTTCTGGGTCCAAATGAATTTTGAGGAAATTTTCTCTAGTTCTGTGGGGTACACTAGTGGTATTTTACTTGGGATTGCATTGAATCTGTATAACAATTTTGGGAGTATGGTCATTTTCACAGTGTTGGTTCTTCCTATCCAGAAGCATGGAATACTTTTCCATTTTCTAAAATCATCTTCAATATCTATTCTCAGAGTACTGTAGTTTTCACTGTATAAATCTTTCACATGTTCCTGGGGACACCCACTCAAGAACCCCCTCCTGTCCCTCTCTTGAACAGGAGCTTTCTTTCCCCTAATAAACTTATTCTGTTCATAAAAAAAATCTTTCACATGCTTTGTGAGATTGATTCCTAAGTATTTCATTTTTTGAATGCTATTGTAAAAGGCATGTTTTCCCTAATTTCTTTCACAGTGTGCTTATTGTTTGTGTACAAAAGTGCTACTGATTTTTGGGTGTTGACTTTGTATCCTGCTACAGTTGCTAAATTTGGTGATTAAATCTACAAGACTCTTGGTGAGATACAAGTTGTCTCAGCAGGAAGTGAAGCACATGTTGAAGTTTGTAGAGTTGGTGGAGTTTTTGGGGTCCTCTATGCAGAAGATAAGAACATTCATTACTTTTTATTCACTCTTGGTAAACTTTGAATTGTTTACAGTTTTGGAAAATGTCAAAAATCTTGTGGGGCTGCAAGTCTAGGCAAATGGTAGAGTATTTGTTGCATATGTGTAAATCTCTAGGTGTGATCCCTGCCCTGTAAAAAACATACCTATCTCTGACATAATTATGCACTCATTCATTGGACATGTAGTTAGGAGTGGGATTTATGGCTCATAGGCTATATATATCTTTAAATTAAGGATTTTTTGGGAGTGTGCTGGCTCAGGCTGCCTTAATGGTGAGCCTGGTGTGGCATGTGGAGCTGGGGATTGAACCGCATTCTGCTGTACCTGCCTGAGTTTGGCCAAACATGTGGTTTAAGCAACTGTGCTAATCCGCAAGGCTCCTCTATCTTTTTTTTTTTTTTGCCTTTTTGAAACAGGGTCTCACTATGCGGTTCAGGCTGGCCTTGAGCTCACTATTGTAGCCCAGGCTGGTCTTGAACTCGCACTGATCCTCCTGCCTCAGCCTCCCAAGTGCTGAGATTACAGACGTGAGCCACCATGCCTGGCTTCCTCTATCTTTAAGTTTAGTAGACTATGCAGACTCCTATATTTTTCCAAATAATGGTATCAGTTTACCCTTCATCAGCTCTAAATGAGAATTTCTACTAATCCTCCACAAAACCTGATATGAACACTTTTAAAATTATAGCCATAGTATTCACTAGACAGTGATCTTTCATTGTGTGTTTTGTTTAGAGGGGGTTATGGTGATAGAACCCAAGGCCTTCACATTTAACTATGTTGTCAAATCCCCAATTTAAAAGATTTTATTTATAAAAAATAAAAGATAAAGCTCTGAGACTTTCAGATTTCTGGAATTACAGATGAGTGGCACAGTAAATTATAATTCTTTGTGAGTTGAATTTGCAGTTTTCTGTTAATGTGTTTAGATATGAATCCTTTGTTGGTTTTATGTTACAAATATCTTCTCCTACTTTGTAATTAGTTTTTAATTCAGTATTGTTGAACAGGTGCTGTTAATGTGTCACCCACTTCTCTGGAATTTACATTTGTGCAAGGAAAATTTCTTGTTGGAAGCTGAGACTGTCTTGAGGATGTTTTCTGTCCAAAAAAATTCCCCAGTGCTTGTTGTGGTCTGTGTAAACATCTTTGCTTATGCCAGTGTCTTGATTTTGATTTATGAAGATGACTGATGAGAGCATGGAACAGCTGATGGTACTGAAAGGCTTTTATAATTTACATGCCCCTAGAGGAGAGGTCACATCAGACAGTGCCCATGTAGAGAGGTCCTGTGGTTAGTCAGGAGGCAGAAGGAACAAGGGGAACACATAGGCAAAGCCTTTATTCCTGCAGTACCAGGAAGCTATCAGGTAGAGATTTTCCCTGTGTATCAGTAGGAAGTGAAACACATGTTGAAGTTTGTAGACTTGGTAATATGATTTCTGTGCATCCACAAAGCTAGACTGCAGGAAAGATGAAACAATTTTGGCTGTTAGTTTGGCTGTGCAATTAATGAGCTCCAAATTATCAATTACAAAAATCTGTTAAAGTTGGACTACTGAAGGCCATGAAGACTGTGCTCTTTGCTATTTTCCAGATGTTTTGTTGTTTTGCTTTTTGTATTTAGAACTAATTTTATGTGTGTAGGATAAGGCAAGTGCCACGTATCATCTTTCTCATACTCGTTCATAATTATACTCTTATCTTTTATGGAAAAGTCCTTTGCCACTGTGTTGCAGTCATACATTGAGTACCTATATATACTCGGGTCTATTTCTAGAGTATTTGTTTGGTTTTATTTGTCTCTCTGTCTATTTTGTGCCATTAGTAGAGTTTCATAATTACTGTAATTTTATTGTAATTTGATTTCAGTAAAATTAGCCCTTCAACCTTGTGTTTTTTCAAGGCTATGTTCGCTGTTTTTTTGGAATATTTTTCTTTGGAAATAATGAACATAGATTGCCTTACATTGAGTGAATTTTAGTTATTTTAATCTTCTATCCAGTTTCAGAGATGCTTTGCAAGAAAGTATGAGATCATACCTTTGGAAGCTAACATCATTCGCTATGGTATTTCTTGAAAATTGAGCTATATAATTATAGCAAACTCTTTTTATTAGTGAACTGGGCCTATTATGGCAAGCCAGCAATTTTTAGGCTGGTATTCTCTAGGCTTCCATTCTGTGGAGGCTGCTGTATGGAAGTATACAGAACATGTAAGAGTTGGTTCAAAAGGAAAACCCGTTCTTGTGTTAAGTATATGTGTTATACCCGTTTGGATTATTTTCTTAACAGGTTAATGCAGCTGAATCAAAGATAACAAATTTAATATACCTAAAACATACCTTGGAACTTGTGGATCCTTTAAAGGTAATTTATATGTGTATATATTATACAAAATATGTTAGACATTTAAAATATTTTTGTGTGTAGAAAAATACTTGAGCTTAGAGAAAGTTGCAGGAATAGTGCAATTTCTGTATTTTCTCTTTATTTGTATATCATATATATATATGTATATATATATATATATATATATATTACATTTATTATTAAATCTATGTTCAGTGCCCAAATACTGATGTATCTATAACGAATGTTCAAAAATATGGTAAATGCTTAAATTTTAAAAAGAATTTCCTGCTGTAGAGAGCACATTGTCACTAATCCTCCTGAAATATTTCCCTTGTTCAAGTGCACTTGCCATGTTGCTCCTGCCACTTACTGAACAGTTCTACAAGTTCTCTTTCAGGATTGTCTCTGTAAGGCTGTTTCAAAGCTTTGGCAAATGCTAATGCACAGCTAGTGGAAAGCCAGGCTTCCAAAAAGATTACCGTGTGTCCTTATCTACCTTACTTGCCAGATCTGGTACCATGTAACTTCTAGACTTTTTGCTAAAGTCAAAATGACTATGAAAAGTAAACATTTTGGGTAAAATTCAGCATGTCAAAGCAGTTATGATAGTGCAGATGTATTTTTGAAAAAAGCACTTCTAGAACTGCCTTAAAAGGTGGAAAAAATAAGACAGATGCATCTAATGAGAGGGAGAGTATTTTAAGAGGGATTAATGGTAATATGTCCTTTACTGTATTGTTTTGTAAATTTATAATTCAACATAGTTGTTGATCATTACACCTGCCTTCTACAGATACACAGAAATATTCTCTTATATGACAACAATATAATACTAAATTTGAGATATTTCATATTGATAGAATACTATAACATAGTATATTCATCATATTCAAATGTCTAAAATTATCTTAATTTCTTTTTATTTATTTTTTTAAATTTTTTTTAAAAAATTTAAACTTTATTTATGTTAGAGCTGGCTCAGTCTGCCCTGGGAGTGGGGCTGGCACAGCATGTGGTGCTGGGGATCAAACCGCGGTCCCTGGGGTTGCCTAAGCTTGCCTAAGCGGACATTTTAGACCACTGAGCTATCTTGCCAGCGCTATCTTAATTTCTATGTAATGCTTTTTATGATATAAGGTCTACTCAACAGGCATGCAGTGTATTTCATATCTTCAAACTCTTTCAAATTGGGAAACTTTCTCCATCATTCATTTGTAATATTGTCATTTTGAAGAACTGACAGATCAGTGAGACAGACAACTTCTTAAACAGCTAGTAAGAATATAAACCTTACTCACTGGAATATTGACAGTGTATATCTTATGATCTGGTGATACTATATTTAGAAATCTTTCTGAAAAAATTATTAAGAAATGTTGACCAAAATTTTTATCCTGGGATGGTCACTGCAGTATTATTTTTGGTGAGAAATTATAAAGTAGACTAGATCTGCAGTGGCTTGGGGACAAGACCATTTGCTTTTTACATGGTGAAATATTATGAATTATTTGCTACAAAAAGTTTCTTTTATGATGTAATAATGAATGGGTGTAAAAGAAACATGCATGATGATATCAATAATATGAATAAATTATATGAATTTATTTTAGAAGGAGACAGCAAATATATTTTGTGGAAAGTTTTGTTTTGTTTGTGATACTGGGATTGAACTTCAGACCTTGAGTTTGCCAGGCAGGCACTTATGACACTGAGCTATCTCCCCAGCCCTAAGAAAATATGTTTAAGGTGTTAATTTTAGTAGGGAAAATGGTATTAAGAGTTATTTATTTCCTTTGTGCGTGTGTAAACCTTTTAGTTTCTATCTGAATGTATATAAGTTTTTTTCCATTTAAAAGCACAAGCCAAATGTTAGGATAATTCTTTCATAATCAAAAATAAAATGGAAAGGTCACATTAACTATCATTTCTCCTTTTTTCTATTTATTTATTAGTGATCACTGTTTCCATTAATAAAAATAAAATTCCTCCCTTTGCAGTATATGGAGAAATTACTGTATTTATAAATAAAGCACTCTTAAAGTTTAGTATATTTCTGTCCATATTTTAAGATTATATGTACTCTAAGTGTGAAACAGTACTATTTAAATACCCTCTGCTATTTGTAATTAGATGTTAACAATTAGGAGACAAGAAAAATAGAAGCCATAATAGTAGAGGTAGCACTATGTGGTCTTTATTTGGAAAACAAAGATTCAGTGTCTCTTTACCTTTATACTTGAAATATATTATATGCACAAAAATGAAAAATAAAGCAAGAAAGTACTTAGTAAACTATAAAGTAGGGTATTATAGAGATACTAATTTCTGGGTTTCAGTAACATCATAATTTGTTATGCATAAGTGCTTTTCATTTTTATTCTTTAACAGATTGCTCTGAAGAACTGTTCCACACCTTTATTAAGAGCTTACTATGGTTCCTTGGAAGACACGAGGTCATTGTTGCTCCAGTGTTAATAAAATATCAAATTATTGTTCTTTTTGTCATAACTAATTTTAAAGACTTTCATGTGTTCTATAGAATGGCTACTTTTTGGCTAAGGAACTCTTTAAACTATTTGTTAAATTTCTAGTTATACATTCATCTTATTAGTATAGTAAATAGAATAGTAATACATTGATTATTTGCACCAAGAGGGAGTAGCATGAAGAATCAAACTCGATGGCCAGTTTTCATATTTCCTGTTGTAGTCACTATCAATTAAAAGACCTGAAAGTATAAAAATACATTCCTCTTATTTTATAAATCAGGAAAGTCCTAAGGTAACCAAAATCAATAGATAACAATGCTGAATAAATGTATAATTATTTTAATAAATATTTATTAGTTCCTACTACTGGTGGACATGGTCTTGGGTACTAGGTATACATAGGGAGCATGATAAATTTCTTGTCCACAGAACTAGTATTTAAGTCTGGTTTAATACTATTAAATTATGAGCAACAATTTTAATTTGGTACTTCACTAAAAAGATACCATTTTATTGATTCAAGATTGATAGCTAAAGGAGATCACTAACTAAGTTAGTAAAACAAGGTTCGTTACAAATGAAATACAAATCAGAACAAAGGAAAAGTTTAGGAAAGTAGGTGTTACCAGAATTCTGGTTTGCATAATTATTAAGTTGCTCATAGCTGTGAGGTTCCTTTTATACTGTCTCACAATACATGCTTAGGCTCTCATCTCTGCTGCAGACAAGGGCTTTAATGCCCTTTCCTTGGCTCTCCGCACCTATTGAAGCTCTGGCTACAGGTTGTGGTTATTGAGTGTATGAGCACAAAGCTACAATTTTTATAATACTTCTTTAGGGTTATATTTTGTACTTACAGACAAAAATCAGTATTATAATTTGGGGCATCTATATACATTAGCACATTAGTAAGTTTTAGAATGCTCTTGAAGGGTTCATACTATTTTAGATTACTGCTGACTGATGAAATAATTTAAACCTGATACAATCACAACTGTAAAATATGTAAATTAAATATTTAGTGCTTAGTTATTTCAAAATAGCTTTCAACAAAAGTTTGCTATCATTAATGAGAATCATATAACATAATTCATGTTTTAAATTTAAATAGTATTTTGACTTATCCATAATTTTTGTCTTAATATTAGGTTTGGAATCATACTTGAAAAGATTAAAACAGTAATTAATGATGATGTAAGATACATGAAAGGATGCCTAAATATGAGGACTCAGAAGTGTTACGCAGTGAGGTCCAACATAAATGAGTTTCTTGACATAGCTAGAAGGACGTATACAGAGATTGTAGATGACATAGCAGGTAATATATTTCAGTATGGTTTTTATGAGTTAAATAACTTCTAGGGAGATCCTAGTTGATAACGTGTCATACCTATTCTTTTTAATTCAAAAATAGGTCTGATAAACACATTGTGTTTAAGGAGTCTTCTCCTATTCCTCCTCCTCCTTTTCTTTCTCTTTTTCCTTTTTCCTCTTGTTCTTTTTTTAAAAATAATGTGTTACTACTCTCCTTTTCTCCAAACATACTTTCATCCACCATTGTGTATAAATTATATTAAAAGTATAGGCTACCAACACTGAAGGAAAGATTTCAGCAGTAAGACATCAGTCTTATCAGGAATAGGTGCCTTTTTATCCAGTCCACTAACTAAAAAAAAAAAAAAAATGTTTATTAGTACATGTTTACAATACATAATGATTACATTTATCCTGGAAAATCAGTACATAAATGTAGTTCATTTTAATTCTTTTTATGTCATCTTTTCTACCTTACCCATTCTCTTCTTCTGCCTCTTGGTCCCTTTTATCATTTACAGAAGTAATTTTTGATTAAATATTAATGAGCTTCCACTATATGTAGACATGAATCTAGATCCTGGGAATATGTAGTGAATGTGACAGAGTTCTGTGATCTGAAACACAAAGGTAACCTTATAATAGGGGAAGCAGAGAATATAAACACACACACACATGTCTGTATGTGCCTATACATATATTAATAAAGATAAATCCCAGATATTGTAATTTCACATGAATGCAATATATACAAAAGAGTAGCGGGTTAGAAGAATCTGAAGGCCAAATAGAGGAATTAAACTGTTAGCAGTAAATCCATCTGAGGCACAGAAGCACAAAGAGACTTCTAGGAGTGAGTGAGAAAATCTGGTAGGATTAAATCAGACATTCCCACACAGCACTGAAGAGAGATAACAAGAAATGTGGATTTACACCCAGAAATTAGTCTTTGAAACTTGCAGTGTGAATTTTTCCCCTGGTAGCAAGAAGAGGTAACAAGAAGTTTTTGCCTTATAGAGTGAAATTTATTTTAAAAATATGTTTAACAAATGTGAGTGAAATGGAGACGAGACCAACACAAGCTGTTGTAACCTAACACTATCTAGGATGATAGCAATGTACATGAATCAAAAAGGATGCAAAGATTGAAGGGAAAAAAAACATAGAATTTAATTATGAAGTAGTTAGGGTCTTGCTAAAGGTACGTGTTCCATGAGGGCTAAATGATTCTTTTGGCCCCAAGAATGGTTGTACCACTGAGAAAGGCAGAAAAATCTGAAGGAATTGTTTTGAGTAATGGAGATGTTGTTTTCAAGTAATGTTCAAAATTAATGATCGTAAAATTAGAGATGAAATTTGCAATTCTGTGATGTATGTGAAATTGGCAGAGATACTTAGGTTTCTTTAAAAGGTATTTTACTTGGTAAACCATCTATTTATTTGAAGAAATACCTTATATTATGAAATAAATTTATAGAGGGACTTTCTTATGAATTAATGATCTCAGTAATTAATGTGACTGTTCTTTTATAAAAATAGAATAACAAAAAAAAATCTATACAACACAATATAAAGTAGTACTTTAAAATGTTTTATTATTTGTGTTCCTGTAAGAGTGCCTATCAGCAGAGATGCATTTACTTTTGTTAAGAGCACTTTACACATCTTTTGAATATTAAAAACTTAAAGTTTAAAAAGTAACTATCTTTTTATTAGTATATAAAATATAAGAAAATTACTTTAAATGGAAATATAATATTCTCATTAAAATTCTTTGATTTTATTTTGTTCTTTCTGGTCACTAGGAATGATATCACAGCTTGCAGAAAAATATAATCTTCCATTAAGAACAAGTTTTAGCTCTGCTCGAGGATTTTTTATCCAGATGACTGTGGATCATACAGTGCTATCCAGTGACCAGCTTCCTTCTGAATTTATCAAGGTGCATTCTAGAGTGACTAGGAAATTAGTACTTATGCTTTTGTGGTTATATCCGTGTGCTTTCCCAACTCCTTGTGCTTCCTGTGCCAAATTTCTGAATGTGGTATATATTGCTTCTCTTCCTACTCCAGCCCACCTGTGTAACAGCTAAGAGTGATTTAGAAACTTTCTTGGAAAAATAAAACTCACTGTTTCCAACAATTTAGGAGCTTGGGGAAATTTTTTCTAAAAGGTAAATGAACAACAACAAAAAAAAGGTCCTTAAGTTATTTTGATAAAGTAGGAAAATAATACCCCATCTTTTTAGTACTTCTTCAGATACATTTTCCTATTAGAGACTTTATTCCTAGAGTCCTAGAGTAAAGAAATTCGCTTGCACTTTTAAGCCTAACATTTCAAAGCTTTTGGGTCAGAGAAATACTTTTTCTTTTTAAGAAGAGACAGGCAGGCCTTGAGTTCACATTGATCCTTCTGCCTAAGTCTCCCAAGTGCTGGGAGTATGGATGTGTATCTCCCACCTCCCCCCACTTCTGGCTCAAAATACCTCCTTCTCTTTTTCTTTCTTTCTTTCTTTCTTCCTTTTTTTTTTTTTTGGGGGGGGGGGTGAAACCAGGGATTGAATTCAGGCCCTTGTGCTTGTCAGGCAAGTGCTTATTCTATTGAGCTATCTTGAGCTATCTCCCCAGCCTCCAGGAAACGCCTCTTTCTGCATACCTATCAATTCTGTAATATACCAGCTTGACAAAATCTAGCTCACTTTATTCTTTGCTTTCTTTGGTTCAAAGGGGAACCTTTAGACAAAAACAACTTAGCTGTCACATTTATATACACACTATTGCTAAGCGAGGAGGAAGCAATGAAATAAAGAATGAGTTAGTGATTAAGTGAGATTGCTATATGGAGGTCTACCATGCATGCTATTCATTGTATAAAATGTATTATGTAAATATTTCTGCAGTGATATTTAAGCATTTGCCAGAATAATTAGGTTGGCTGGCATAAGTTAAAATCCCTGTTACATACTTTGAAATTATCATCTATTTATATTTCACATATTTTAGAACTTTCTTTATGATAGTATATCTCAAAAATTTAAGTAGTTAACCCAAATATCCACTTCTTTTGTGTAGATCTGTGTTTTATTTCATATACATGTGTATATATGTTGACACTTGTTTCTTGATTTCTTAACAGATTTCTAAAGTGAAAAATTCTTACAGCTTTACATCAACAGATTTAATTAAAATGAATGAAAGATGCCAAGAGTCTTTAAGAGAAATATATCACATGACTTATATGTAAGAACATCTGAAATACTTGAATATTTATTTAAATTGGGGTTTAATGTGAAGAACTCTAGATAAATTTTATTCATTGCCTTTTTTCTGATTATAGACAATTATATAATTATAAATTTTAGGGAAATAAGTTTATTATTATGATAAGGACATGTGCTTCACAGAAGCTTCAGGGAAAATCTAATTATATAATTTATACTTCTGTAATATGCACTTCACCATGATGTAGAATAAGATATATCTTGGGCCTCACTCAAATTCTTTTGCTATGGTGTTTAAGCCCTCAACTTCTCATATCCTGGTATCACTATAGCAACATCACAGTAAAGCCACTTCTTCTGCTGCTCATGAAAGAATAACTATCCATGGAAGAATAGAATTGTTAGATTGATGAGCTCAGGTAATAAGGAGAAATGTGGGATTTCAGAACAATTTCAAACTGTGAACCATGGAGATAACCTTGCCACATAAAAATTACCATATTTGTGGCATTCAAATAGTGCGTGTATGTGAGAAACAGAAAGAGAAACACACAAAAATAGAGAACTGATATTGAAGCTAACATTTGTAAAAACAAAATTATTAATAGATTAAGTCTTTTCAAATAGAATCAGTACTTAAGTCAGCCTATATGAGATATTTTATTAATAAAGGAATTTTATGACTATTTAATAAAGGCAGTCATTTCAAGAACATGGTGTTAATACACCAGAAGGTAGATTCTTTGTCATTAAGTAATTGGGATACTGAAAAGAACATTAATTTTCTCACCTAAAACAAGGCAGTTAAAACAGTAGATTTTACTTGTACAACTTAGCCATGAATATTATTTTAGCTCAAGCAAAGAGTTTAATATTATTTTGTGATTATATTGGTTTTTAAAAAGCTTTACATGTCTTATCCAACATGTACTTTCAGGGTCGTGTGTAAACTTCTCAGTGAGATATACGAACATATTCACTGCTTGTACAAGCTCTCTGACACTGTGTCCATGCTGGATATGCTGCTGTCATTTGCTCATGCCTGCACTCTGTCTGATTATGGTAAAGTACTTTGAGATATACGAACATATTCACTGCTTATACAAGCTCTCTGACACTGTGTCCATGCTGGATATGCTGCTGTCATTTGCTCATGCCTGCACTCTGTCTGATTATGGTAAAGTACTTTCTTTGAAGTAGTGATGTTGTATGCTGCAATGTATATCCTGTTCAAAAGCTTTATAAAATAGTTATAAATGTTTTACATACTTTAATTGAGGGGAAGTCTTTGGACTCTGGCCTAGAATACATAAAATAAAAGCAGCAAAATTACCCTTAAAATTTCTTTCCACAATCAAAAAATTACTCATTTGGATGTTGACAAATGAAAAAAAAAATGCAAGAATTTTAAGGATTTTTTGTAGAAAGCTGCAAAGCTATCTACTTGGAAAAATGGCACTGATCCAAATTTTATAAAGTTTACTTCAGAATATTGAAAAGTATTTCAGGTTTGTCATCACACGCAGTTGAGTGTTCATATTATGAAAAGAATCATGCATGAGGTCTTTTGTGTCAAGCCTGTTTCATTGTTTCCAAAATTGATCTGACTCAACTCAGGCCCAGTGTGTGAGTGAGACCACCCAGGGCCCACTGAATCCTCATTCAACCCAGAGCCCAGGACCAGCATGTGAGTGGAACCTCCTCCATCAGACAGGTCCAGTGCGGAATCCTGTGGCAGAACTCTCTGCAGAGAAGCTAGAGGCAAGATCCATACAGCCGATCCAGGAATGGAACATCTTGCCACAGTGGCACACACTGGGTTCACCCCCAAGGATTGCAGCAGGAAGAAGTGGAGCACAGCAGCCAGACTGAATCCACACCCACCTGGATGAGTTTGAACTTGCTAGAGCTGGACCTGGTGCTAAAACAATAACTACTAAAGCTCTACTTCATAGATCAGAAGATAGTACTATACAAAATGACAAAGAGAAGTAGTAAAATGCATTCTCAGGACCTGAGCCCACCAAGAACAACTGCAAGAGACACTAGCATAGAAGAAATTGGAAATCATACACCTGCAATCTCTGAAATGATAGTCTGAAGAGAAGAAATAACTGCAGAAAGGTATAGAGGAAATCAGATCAGAAATTATTTCTGAGGTAAAAAAAGAAATGATAATTATAATGGAAGAAGTCCTAAATGCTTCTAAAGAATAGAGAATAGAAAAATGATGAACTCCTTGAATGAGCAAGGTAGTAACGAAATAGAATGAATGGAGCAGATTCAAAGTGCTACACAGGAAATTAAAACCTTAATCACCAGCTGGCAAAACCATTTGAATGCAAGTGAAAATAGGCTTTCAGAACTTGAAGATGCTGTTTCAACTAATGAAAAGGTAAAAAACAAACAACAACAACAAAAAACCCCAAAAAACAAAGCAAAAAAACAGATCTCTTAAAAACAACTAGGATCCAGGAAAAAGTAATTCAACATCTGCAAGAGGATGCAAAGATGAACGATGTAAGATTAATAGTCATCAATAAGAAAGAAGGAGTCAATACGAATGATATAAAAAGAATATGGGCAGCAGTAATAGCAAAAAAACTTCCTAAATTTGGGGAAACAATTTGACATTCAGCAACTGAGGCATATAGCACTCCAAATAACATCAACCCAATTAAAACCACACCTATAATAATCAAGATCTCAGAAATTCAACATAGAAACAGTATACTAATAGTCACTAGAGAAAACAGATCACATTTTAAGGAAAACCCATTAGAATAACAGCAGATTTCTCTTTATAAACCATCAAGTCAAGAAGCGCATGGAGCAAAGTACTTTCAAGCCTTGCAAGTAAACAAATTCCAGCCCAGACTGATGTGCCCTGCAAAACTCTCTTTCAAGTTCAGTGGAGAAGTGAAATACTTCCAGGACAAAGAACAACTAAAGAATTTCATGATGACAAAGCCAACCCTGCACCTTTTACTAAAAGATATCTAGAGAGGGATCAAAATGACCACAATTTCATGAAGGAGAATGGAAAGAACCCACCAAATAGGGTACACAATTAAACACAGGAGAAAAAGAGGTATACAACAGCAGACTTTCAACTATTCTTTTGTTTGCAGCAGCAGAATATGCCCATTAGCATATTCTATAAATGGACTTCTCTTGCATTTTATGGGTCATGATTCTGTCTGGGTCCACAGGGTGGATATCAAGGACATAGCAGTAGCTCAGTCCCACAAGTGACACCTGGCCAGCAGCATGCGTCATGAACACTGTCCATGCCCACCACATTCTAGAACTTTGTGTGATATCCTATCCCCAAAATGTTAGAAGTGCTGTTCATATATTTGCTATTTCAGTGTTTCTGTCATGTTTTATTCTTAGTAATTCCTTGCTATCTTGAAAACTTTTTCTTAGTTGATATTTTTGTATATACTTACCTATTCAAATACTGTGGGAGTACTCTGTATTGGTCACAGATTCATACATATGATCCACAACATTCTGGCCTTTTAGTTGGGCTCATGGTTTAATTTTAATTTTGTAATATTGTTTTGCAATATTTAATTTAATTTTAATTAATTAATATTTAATTTTCTCAATATTGTTTAATCTTAATTTTTGTTTTAAGAGTTATATTGTATCTTTGACTTACAATCTACATATAAGACATGGTATGATATTTTCTCCTAGTATTAGAAACTTTATTTTGTTTTTTGGGGGAAGGGTATGCAGGGTGTTCAGGGTCTCACTACTAGATCGGACTCATAGTGATCTGCCTGTTTACAGTCTCCCAAGAGCTGGGATTAGAGGGACACGTCACCACACCCAGTCTCAATTGCCCTCTCAGTGTGCCCTGGGGGTGGGGCCAGCACGGCAGGCCTGGAGATTGAACCCCTGGCCCCTGTGCCTGCTTGCAGGCACTTTAATCTGCTGAGCTATTTGGCCAGCTGTAGCTATTTGGCTGGCCCTAGAAACTTTAAAAGTACATTTCTTTTAAAAAAATTCATCCATTTTATGCTTTCTATGGGCACATTTTAATTTTTATTATTAGTAAAATATATATATATATATATATATATACATACATACATATACATACACACACACACACACACACACACACACACACACACACACACATAATATCAAAAGGAGCAGTGTGACAAATCCTAAGTGATATCTTGGTTGCTGAATGGATTTATACTCAAACTTTTTACTACTACTACAACAAAGTTCAAAAGAAATATTTGGTGTTCATAACTTTGCACAACAGTGCAACTAAAAATCCAACTTGAAGAAGTCTGTGGGATGAGGTGAGTGGCATATACCTATAATCCCAGCACTTAGGAGTCTGATGCAGCACGATTACTGTGAATTCAAAGCCAGCCTGGGCTACATGGTGAGTTGAAGCCAGCCTGAATTACATACTAAAACTCTGTCTCATAACACCAAATATATATGTATATATATTTGACGTACATACACACACACATATCTGTATGTGCTGAGAGTGAGTCATGTGGTGCACCTTTCCACTGACTCAAAAGGGTGGCACCTCAGGCTAAATTCTGAGATCACCCAGGCACATAGTGGGTGGTAGAAGATGTTTTAGACAAGTGCCAGACTATAACCACAAATCCACTTATCACAAGCAAAGTGTAAAAATGGCAACTAAGCCTGAATAACAAGCTTTTTAATATGAAAAGCTGTATATTAACATCTCGTCATAAAGAAAAACACAGTAACATGATTGTGTATCATGGTTTTTCCACCACTGCTATAATACTTCTGTGATTTTTGGGCCTAGGGACCAATTATTTGGTTTCTCATTATTTCTTATGGGAAACATATGTCAGTTCTTCAAGGTTTTCAGTGTTCAAACACAAATTTGGAATGAACTGAGATTGAAAACTGAGGTATCACTGTAAAGAAATGAGTGTCCATAGTCAGAATTTTCATCTACTATTTATGTATGTGTATGCTAAAATCAAGAATATGTCTTTACTTCTGTATTCTAAGTCTACCTACAGGCCTTGAATACAAATTTAAGTAATTTTTAAATATCGAAGAGTACTTTAATCAAGTTAGCCCCTTGAAATTTCTTATCCAACTTGTCATTAATAACCATATTTTAACATGAAAATTTACAGGCCTAATATGTGATGGTGCTTGAATAATTATAGACTTAATAACATTAAAACACTAAAATCTCTAATTAAAGTCAGAAGTATCCTTTCCAAATTATTATGTTAATTTATTTTTGTAAGATAAATCTTAACAAAGAATTTTTTACATTTTCTTATGGAAATGTCAACTTTTCCCACTAACTTTTTTTTTGGGGGGGGGTGGCTCAGGCTGCCTTAAGGGTTTGGGGATTGAACCACCATCTCCTGTGCCTGACTGGGATTGCTGGCACAAGTGCTTAAACCACTGAGCTAACCCAAAAGCCCCGCTAAAAGGTTGAGAAGGATCTTTTTTTCCTCGCTGATGTTTTATGGACTAAACTTTTTAAATCTTTTATATCCCTGGGAGTAAAAATCTTATCTTAGGGATTGGCTATTCTAATAGTATTCTTAACTATTGAGATTTAGTTGTTTCATTTTAGTTTGAAAGTAGTCATACTTAAATTTTAAAACATAATGAATACTTGAAAAGCTCTTTATATTTTTCCAAACAATTTATTTTTATATTGAATGTTTTCAAGTTTATCAATGAGTTTGATTTAGAAGTGTGTAGCATTTTAGTTTGTACCTAGCTTTCTATCATCTTCATTTCCTCTCTACCTCAGCTAGTGTCCATGAAGACTTTACCTTATTTGTTTCTATCAATTAGAAAATCTTTTTAAAAACCTGTTTGTTTTTTTTTTCCTTTTTGCTACCTGGAATCAAACTCAGGGCCTTGCACTTGCTGGGTAGGCATGTGAACCAACTGAACTGTATCTCCATCCCCTAAGCTAATAAATCTTTTGCATTTGCTCTGTTCTGTGAAGTTTCATTTTATACAAAGTTTCCCCAGGGAGTAGGACAGAAAATTATGCTCGTGTTTGTTTTTGCCTTATATTTAAGCTCTATTTTAAAAGCAAAGCATGACAATTTAAAATAATGTTTAACTTCAGTTAAACAAATTGTCAATTCTGTTACAAAATTTAAAACATAACATCCATAATTACTTGGGTCTTTTTAATTTATACAAACCTGAAATTCTTGTAAGCTGTTTTGAATCGTAAAACAGCACCAAGGAGCTAAATTAAATTTCTCTGAAGTGAATATGGTAAAAGTGATTAGAATGTAGCCATTAAATTTTAAGGGGGTTGCGGTGGTGAATTTATTTTATTTATTTATTTTTTGTCTTTTTGAGACAGGGTCTCACTGTGGAGTTCAGGCTGGCCTTGAGCTCACTTTTGTGGCCCAGGCTGGTCTCGAACTTGCACTGATCCTCCTGCCTCAGCCTCCCAAGTACTGAGGTGGTGAATTTAGATTAAATAATACATTAATGTTATTGCCCCAAATTGACAGCGATAAAAATCATTAATATATATACAGTAGTAATATGCCACAGAATCTTCAGATATAAAAATATTAATCTTTAAAATGAATCCTGTGCTTTTCTTCAGTTCGACCAGAATTTACTGATACATTAGCAATCAAACAGGGATGGCATCCCATTCTTGAAAAAATATCTGTGGAAAAACCGGTTGCCAACAATACCTATATAACTGAAGGCAGTAATTTTTTTGTCATAACTGGACCAAATATGAGTGGAAAATCCACATATTTAAAGCAGATTGCTCTTTGTCAAATTATGGCTCAGATTGGTAAGTTCTGATTTTACTTTATGGTTATTCTGCAGGATTTTCAAATAAATTGTACTAAGGATTTTAAATTTAGATACCTAAGCAAAGCTTTCCTGAAAGGCACAATGATATTTCCATTATGTAGACTATATATTTTACTAGTGATACTTCTAAAGCTTCATTTTGTTTGGATTGCATTTATAAATTTTAACAGTATGACATTCACTTTGTAATATTATGGAATTAGAAGCTTCCTCACTGTAACTATTAATACTGTATCAGTTCTTCCTTGAATCATTAAATCATTTGTTTTAAAAATGAACTTTATTATAAAAATGAAATGAGTAGGATAAACCACCATCTTTAATTACTCTTGTGAGGTTTTCCCAAAATTATAACTTTAGCAAAGAAGCTTCCCTTGAGGAGTATAAGAATTGGGATACTAACATGTGTATACAGTGTCTGTCTACATGCATATGAAGAGCTGGCATTGGCCCAGCACTGTCACAGCATAACTTAACTCCAATCTCTGTACATTGGGTTTCCTTAAGTACAATATGAATCAGAAATGAGATCCTTGGCCCTAATATAGTTGTCCTTAATCAGTGGTGGTTTGGATTTCCTACCCTTCAATCCTAGAAACTTGGCAATGTCTGGAAACACTTGTGGTATCACAAGTAAGATACATGTTCAAGGATGCTGCTAAACATCCTACAGTGTGCAAGACAGCTTCCCTCTCTGTCCCTCTCCCTATTCACCAGTATGTAAGAAAGATTATTGATTCCAAGGTGTAAGTAAAGTCATGGCTAAAGCCCCCGGCTTGATGTTGTGGATTATAAGGAAACAGCAATAATATTAGTGATACATAGGCAAACTCCCCTTTACTTCTGGGCAAGGAATCAGAAATCAGTGAAGGAATGAACATTAAGTATCTTATTGAATTTAGAATTTTGTTGCAATTAAGAGGACATCTTAGCTATTTTCTTTCCATTATAAGGACTATATGGTTTATATGTGATATAACATTTCTTATTTAAGTAGCTATAAGGAGCTCTCTGTTTTGAAATACAGGTTATTTGATGTGTGGAGATCTCTGATTATTAAAAAATTCATAGTATAGGATTGAAATCTGACTTTTTGGGCCAGTGAAATAGCTCAGCCAACTAAAATACCTGGTTAGGCAAGCGCAGGGACTGGGGTTCTGTCTGCAATACCCCATGCCATGCTGCCCCTCAGCCCAGGTATGCTGAGCTGGCAACTGAATCTGGGCATGGTGGCACACACCTGTAATCTCAGCGTTAGGGAGGCTAAAAACAGGAGGATCACTACCAGTGCAGCCTGTGTAGTGAGACCCTATTTTAAAAAACCTGACTTTCTGACTTTTCATAACATAACTTATTAGTATTACTTTCTTCTGTGTATCACAGAATAACTTAGTCTTTCTGATAGTAGTCCTTCAAATATTTGAAGATAATTATTCTACTTCTCTTGTCACTGTTCATTTTAAATCTCTGAAAAACCTTAAAGTGTATATCCATACATTTCATAAGATCTCAGGGCTAAGCAAACAGTGAGATTTGAAGGGCATTGAAGTTAACAGTAGACTTTGGAGATAAATCTGCATTGTCCAGTTGCTAGCTGTGTAGTGTTAAGCAAATTGCTTAACCTTTGTAAGCTTTAGTTTTTCTGCCTGCAAACTATGATGACAGTAGTACCTAATTGTAAGAATTACTGTAAGGATTGAGATAATTTATATAATGTGCTGTGAAGTGAAGGTGAAGACATAAGAAAGGAGATAACTTTACAGGTATAAGAAAAAAATAGTATGATGTATCATATATTCAAAGAACAACAAATAGTCCCCTGGTTTTGCAATGTATTTATGTTTTTGAGCAAAATGAGACTGACTAACCATGAAAAGTGGTAGAATTGCCACAGAAACAGATAGGAATTGTACTATAAAAGGCGTTCAGCACTCACCTGAGGGCACTAAACTTTATCCAGTAGTCTGTGGGGAGATATTGAGTAATTTAGCAGAAGAATGGTATAACCAGATTTCACCCAGATCACTCTGGGTGATTATAGACCAGAGCTGGACCAGAAGGGAAACCCCAGCCAGAAGTCCTTGAACCCACAGTGTGATTGAAAGACACAATTACAAGTTTTAAAGTTTTAAAAACTTTAAAAAATTTTAAGTGAAACACAAATTGCCATTAATTCTGTTTTCCCCTTAGCTTTGAATGCAATTAGCTCATCATTCTTGCCTCTTTCTGAAGCAGTTCATGAAATCCCCTATATCACTGTCTTCAGTTTCACTGCTGTGGCTGCCTCAGGGTCCTCAACTGAATGGAAACATTTACCTTTCACCATTCTGACACTGAGTCAGAGCCACAAGTCACATGGTGACAGATCTGGTGAATAAGGTGAATGAGGACACATTTTAATGTATTTTGTAAGCCTGTCTTTCCACAGCATTCCATTTATTGATTGATTGATTGATTGATTGATTGATTGATTGTACTGGGAATTTGAGTCAGTACTTGTGCCAGGCAGGTGCTACTCCAGTGAGCTATGTCCCTGGCCTTCATTATATCTTTACTCATGCTTCATAAAGACTTATGAGCGAAGACTTCCAGAAGTGAGTGTGTTTGAAGCAGAGGAGAATATTTTGAGGGTGATAATGACAACTTGTATTTTACTGGTAGGTTTTGATTCATTGATCACAGATTCTTTTTAGGTAGCTGTGATGAAGAAGGTCTGTATAAGTTTGATACACATCCAGTATGTAGATTAGATTCATAGTGATTCTCCTGGTTTCAGCCTTCCAAGTGCTAGGTTTACAAGTGTGTGCCACTCACCCAGTCTTTTTTTTTTTTTTTTAACTTTATTTAAGGCTGGCTCAGCCTGCCCTGGGGGTGGGAGTGGGGTTGGTGCAGCCTGTTGTGCTAGGGGATTGAACCACTGTACTGCATCCTGCGGGCGGGCCCCGGCATGGTACACTGGGAATCAAACGTTGGCCGCTGCACTCTGCCTAAGCAGGCATTCTAATATGCTGAGCTATCAGGCTGGCCCAACATATATGATTGTATTTTAGCTCCCAAGTAACGTCATGCAGTAGGCAGGACAACTCCCATTTAAATAATGACGGAGATGAGACTCAGAGAATTTAAGTGATGCAGAAAGTTATGCAGTATTTGATAACAGTGAGACCAAATTTTGTACCTCCATTTCCTTTGCTCTTTCCAACCACAGAGTTTGAGTAAATAAACTAGAAAGTGTAAATATACACCATACTTACACTTAAAAATATTTCAGTTGATTTTGACTTTATATGTTACAGGATCCTATGTCCCAGCAGAATATTCTTCCTTTAGAATTGCTGAACAGATTTTTACAAGAATCAGCACTGACGATGACATTGAAACAAATTCATCAACATTTATGAAGGAAATGAAAGAGGTGCCCAAAGAAAACTTTTTATTATGTTAACATTCAAATTTTACATCAATGGTCAATTATTTTGTAAGAAAGTATCTATAAAAAATTTACAGATGAGCTTATACTCCTTCTGAGAGCCAGAGGGCAGTCAAAGACAGCTTCCTAATTTCTGTTTTAGGTAGAAATGGTAGTCAATATTTTATGAAAAGTACAATTTTAAAAAGAAAAAGCTAACGTTATTGAATGATAAAAGTATGCTTAAATGTTTTATATGGAACATTTTAAAGGCTTCATGCAAGAACAATATATTCAGTACTATTCTGCATTGTATGTATTATCCCTGTTAGGTTTGTTCTTAAAATAAAAATAACTGTTCAAAGGCTTTTAAAATCATTCTGATTTTCATCTTTACGATTTCACTTTCTGTACCACAATACATGTCTTTCCCTATTTCTGACTTTAGTCATTGAGTAGGCTTGCAGACTGAAGGAATTAAGTATGCCTCTTGGAAAAACTGTATTAAATAGGAATTGGGTCATTGTATAGTTGAGTAATTTTCTGCAAATAGAGAGATGAATAAAACTATTAGCCACACAATTTATATAATTGCCTAGTATTGCCACGTGTCTGTGAGGGAATGTAGCAATGTATTAGGTGCCTGAGGCACATTTTTGAACAATTCTAGCCTTCAGGGAGCTCGGTCTAAGAGAAAGGTAAAATGTTATTAGAGTTACTGTTGTGTTAAATATGATATATGTAGAATACTATCTTCTGAGAAGGGAGTTAATATTCTCCAGGGAGAAAGGAGTGTTCATGTTGGTTTAATTCTTAGTCTTTGTGGTGAATGATTTAAATTTATTTGGTAAAAAAAAAAAAAAATTCCTAGCTGTGGATACATTTTCCGACATTTTCTTTCCATCTTTATTGGCTATAGCATGGTAATAAATCTGATAGTAAATTTGTGAAGTAGTTTTGACCATTTCATGATAGCGATGAGTCATTTGTGGAGAAGAAAATGACCATCTTTGAGCTTTATTTGAACATTCAACTTACTGCTTTGTTCTATTTCACTCTGTCTAAAACATCAATAATTCAGATAATGATTATTTACTCTTTGTTTCCTCATGCATGTGCATATGTCTATATATCTTCTATTCTTTCATAATTATTGTAATGAGATTTTGAGAAAGGCAGTGAGTTGTTTTCTGCACAGCAGGAGTTCTCTATTAAAATACATTTCAGATAAACTAATAAAGAGCCTAAATTTCTCATTTTTTTCCTATAATAATGACAGCTGTTTGGTTATAATGAATAAGAGTAAAATTATATTTTTCAGATAGCATATATTCTACATAATGCTAATGACAAGTCACTCATATTAATTGATGAACTTGGCAGAGGTACTAATACAGAGGAAGGCATTGGGATTTGTTATGCTGTTTGTGAATATCTGCTGAGCTTAAAGGTACACGTCCCCATTCATTTTAAATAAATTAATTTTTAGTCCTTTTCTGATGTATGACTTAGGTGTTTATCATGGTTGTATTTTCTGGGCAATAAAAGCAGCTTTTACAAAAACTCTAGGCAGAAAATGTGTAATGTTTATGTTTCTGGTGATTGCATTCTTATTGCAGCAGGAATAGTTTGGCAGCTGTGCCATAGATAAGGAAAGGGGACATCCAGAAGTACAGTAATGTGAAGGTTGATTGGCTTTAATTTAATCGAATTAAGTAGCAAAATATGACTATATTTTAATAAATTTCCATCATGTAGTAATGTCTATGATGTCACAGCATGAATTAAATCTAAGCATCTTAGATAACTTTATAAAAAGTCTACTCTACTTACCTAAAATTCCATTATTTTAAAGAAAACTGTTTTTCACAGATCAGTTATATAAGTGATTTTTTTTGCTCTATTCTAAAAACTTTGTATGATAATGTCTTTAAAGCACTCAATATATATATATATATATATATATATATATATATATATGAAAACAGATTTTTTTCATATTTAAAAAACTTTAAAATGTCCACAAGGTATAGGTCTTTACCTTGAGAGTTTATAATGATTTATTGTATAGAATAAATACTTGAGTGTTTTATATTTAAAACATATGTAATGTGTTATTAATAAAGTAATACTAGTTAATAATATTAGTTTTTGTGATTTTTAATGTCAGTTTCTCATATAATGAGTCACTGTACTACTTAAGACTAAAAGCTAATTTGTATCTATGATTTTTAATTTTTTGTGTCAATATGATTGGGCCATTGAATACCCAGGTCAAACACTATTTGGAATATGTCTGTCAGAGTAGAAGAAGCAAAAAGTAGTTGAATTGAAAGATGGTATCCTTAATGTTAATGGGCCCAAGGCAACATACTAAAAGTCAATGTATTTAAATAGAACAAAAAGTATATTTCTGCTGAGTGAGAGGGATCCCCTTGCCTCACTACCCTCAGTGTGCAAAATTGGTTAGTTTCTACCCTCAGAATCAAACTGAAACATCAACCATTTCAAGTTCTCAAGATCCATGGCATTCTGGACTAAAGTATATCATCACTGTCCTGGATATAGATCTTGGAAGTTGCCACCCTCTATAATTTTATTTTATTATTTTTTGTTTGTTTGTTTTTGTCTTTTTTGAGACAGGGTCTCACTATGCAGTTGAGGCTGGCCTTGAGCTCACTTTTGTAGCCCAGGCTGGTCTCGAACTCACACCAATCCTCCTGCCTCAGCCTCCCAAGTGCTGGGATTATAGGCGTGAGCCACAACGCCCGCTCACTCTCTATAATTTTAATACAGTTCCTTGTAATGAATCTCTATACATGCACACCATTGATTATCTTTGTCTGAAGAACCCTAACTACAGATTTTGGTTCTGGTGGAATTTGAGTCATTGATCACAGGTTCTTTTTAGGAAGTTATGATGAGGAAGGTTTGTACATGTTTAATACACATCCAGCCCAGTTTTTTTTTTTTTTTTTTTTTTATCATGAATTGCTCTTGTGTTGATAGAATCCTTGGACATGGAACCCACAGATACAGAGGGACAACTACTGTATACTGGTACACCTTCTCCTAGCCTTCTCCCAAGTTACTGTAGTCTTTTATCAAGATAACTTTATACTGGAAAAGGGAAATAAATTACTGTTAAAAAGAAGAGCTGGATCCTGAGTTTGAACTGATGCTCATCCAAGGAGACTCAAACTATCACAGTGATTTATGAGTCAGATAGATTAGTGATTTACAGCAGTTAAATGATCAATGCAGTTTTAGCTCGTCTATTTTTCAGCAGGTTTAGCAAGTCCCCCCAAACATCTTGTGTTTATTTCTCCAATTCCAGACTGTATAATTAGAATAGATGTTGCTAACAGGTTGAAAAATTTTCCTGACCTGTGGACCAATGGAAATTATGGTAGAAAGGGCCAAATGGAATTTACTAGAATAGTCTCTGTGCTATATCCAGAAGAGGGTCCCAAAAGACCCCTAAGTTAAGGCTTTGTCCTAGCTTGTGGCACTATGGGAATACTGTGCAACCTTTAAGGGGGAAGGGAGCCTGAAATTCACTTGGGTGGAGCTCCTGGATAAGATACTGGGACACTGTCCTCCTTTCTCTTTACTTGAGGAGTGGCTTGCTCTGCCATACTTTGTCACCATAATGTACTGCCTCACTACTGGCCCCAAACCACAGGCCACTGACCTTGGGCTGAAATCTCTAAAACTATGAGCCTGGAAACTTTTTTTTTAAATAAGAACAGACTTAATTGTCTGAGATATTTTATTGTATAATAGAAAATTGATTCATTAGGGTGTCTGTTAGTGCTTTGCTATGTGATTAAGATCAATGGAAAACCAGAACAGCCCAATCCAAGCAGGATGTGGATGTCCATTGCACTTCAGGAATGAAGATTGGGGTCGTGCCATGAGGTGGAGCTGTGAATAGCTAATGCAGTTGCTGAAAGTGAAGGGGAGGCAAAGCATGTAGCAGGCACGGTGAGGGCCACATTGCCAATTACAGGAATGAGGGCCTTCATTATTATGTCTTTCTTCTTTCTGTTATATGTTAGTGTATGTATTACATATTCAGTAAATATTTTTATTTCTTTTTTCTCATATTCTTTATCATGAAAGCTAAGATCTATTGACTTTATATCACAGTAATTGCTAATGCTTTTACATCATAGCTTTATTTGTTTTTGTGCCGAAGATTGAACTCAGAGCTTTGTGTATACTAAGCCTGCGCCCATTCTACCACTGAGCAACATCTCTATTCTTCACCATAACTTTAAAATTGTGAGATAGTAAAGAAAAGAATAAACTTCAAAGATTTCATCTCCTCTCCTGACAAAGGGGCTAATGCATTTTTGATTATAGGTACAATGATGGCCTCAGTATTGTCTTCATTTGGAGATTAAATATAGTGTAAAGAAATGTGTATAGATGCCAGTTTGACAGGGTGGATTTCTTAGTTGTCAACTTGAATGCATCACAGGTGCTGGGGCATTTGGTTAAACATGATTCTGAGTGTGTTGTGTTGTGAGCATGTTTCTGGAGGAGATTAATATTTGAATTGTTGACTGAGAAGAGCAGATGGCTCTTCCCAATGTGGGTGAGTCCAGTCTAACAAATTGAAACTTTCTATAGAATAAAAAGACTACTCTTCCAGAGTCAATAAAAAGACTCCTTTTCCTGTCTGCCTCCAGTCTGGAATTTGGTTTCTTTCCTCTTCAGACTCGTACTGAAAAATCTGCTCAGCTTCTTTTTCTAGACCTGAAGTCTGCTGGCATTTAGACTAAGACCATGTCATTGACTGTCCTAGATCTTTTTTTTTTAATTTTTAAAAAAAATTTATTTATTTTTTTCTTGTTTCAGAACCTTTGTTTGTTTATTCACTCATCTTTTTTTTTTTTTATGGCCGGCTCAGCCCGCCCCCCAGAGGGCAGGGCTGGCCCAGTCTGTGGTGCCGGAGATCAAGCCGCGGTCCCTGAAGCCACCCAGGCTTTCCCAAGCAGGCACTTTAGACCACTGAGCCATCCCGCCAGGCCCCTGTCCTAGATCTTAATCTTATGCACTACAGTCTTAAAACTTGTCAGCCTTAATGGTTATGAATCAACTCCTTGCAAGTTTGTACACACACACAAACACACACACACACACACACACACACACACACACACACACACACACACAATTAGTCTTTTCTATAGAGAACCAAAATAACATATAATATTCCGTTTCTTTGGTATGCTTTGATAGCTAAAAATAGTGGTTTCAGTGAATATATTTTTTCTAGCATAAATAGTGTAGTAGTAAGTATTCAAAATTGCTACTTTAAGGATATGAAGTCTAATATTTTTCTAACCTAGTGTCCTTGGTACTCAGCACAATACTTGCAATGTATAGGCACAGTGTAACTATTAAATGTTAAATGGAGTTAACATGAAATGATTTCAAATTTGGTTTGATACCTAATTTTCACAGCCACTTTTGTGACTGAACATGGTTCATGGCTTTTAAGCAGTTCATTCCTGAGAGCAAGAATGGGCAGTTGTTCTCTATATATCAACTTGATCTTATGATAACTTGAGTCCAGCATGACTCCAGCAGTGTCCCCAGGGACCTATCTCTTCCCATTAGGCCTCACCCTTTAAAGATTCATCCCTTCTCAACAATACCAGACTGAGGACCAAACTTCAAACAGGTCTCCACTTGGAAACATATTTAGGCTGTATCTATACCCTATCAAGTGGATAGTTGAGAATTTTCCTTTTTACACATTTTTCATGTGTATAAAACTTTTCCTGTCCTTGTTGCCAGTCTGCTATGTTGAGCTATTTTGCCAAACAAATAATTTTTTATTGTCTTAGCATTTAACTTTCTAACAGTTACCTTTTTTTTTTTTCTTTTTTTATGCATTTGGTACGGGGGCTACAGGGGCTACAGGGTTTCACGATGTAGATTGGGATGCTGGGATTACAGGCACACGCCACTATGCCCAGTCTACAGTTATCTATTTATCTAGTTTTTCATCTGTAATATCTTAAAACATAAATGACTCATTTTTCTACTTGCTGTACTAACAATAAAAGTTTGGTGAAATTTGTCCTATATTCGATCCTGGTACCACCAAATAAGTAAATAAATGACAAAAAAGAAACAAAAATCATCTGCTCACTTTGGGAATTTCAAATACGTAATACGATCCATCCATTGATTCCACTTTCCAAAAACCACTTGTGGGGTAGCGGGTGTAACCTTCAAAATAAGGTTTGAAGAAGTTGAGGGAAACATCAAGATTATGTGTATGTGTATGTACATATGTGTATGTTCTGTTCCCTAGCAAATGACTACCTCAGTTGATAGATTTATATTTCTGATAAACTTCATCTTTTCATATCATTAGGTATAGTTCTTATGACTTATTTTTGGATTCTTTCTTGCCTATGTTGTAATTACTTATGCAAACATAATAATGTACTACTTCATTGAATATGAAATTTCAGAGTGCTTTAAAATAGATTGATCATGTTAGCTTCCAATTTTAATTTCATTTCTATATTTCTTCCAAGCTAGTTGGAAAATCAAATTTTCAAGTCTAAGTATAGCTAAGGTACAATTTTTTAGTTCATTTAAAAAGTGCTAATATTCATTTTCTACATGTTTTAGGCATTTACACTGTTTGCTACACATTTCCTGGAACTCTGTCATATCGACATCCTGTATCCTAATGTAGAGAACATGCATTTTGAAGTTGAGCATGTAAAGAATACTGCAAGAAATAAAGAAGCCATTTTATACACCTACAAACTTTCTAAGGGACTTACGGCAGAAAAAAATTATGGTATTGAATATAGAAATTACACCTATGCATTTGAGCTGGGGTGTAGCTTAATCCCTTTCTAGCCTGTGCCAAGCCCTGGGTTGATCCCCAGTACCACAAAACAGAAGAATATTGAAGTACTGTGTATTTTCCTAAGACAAACTTTCTTCTGTCCTATTCTTGCTGTCAATCTAAGCAACCCTGTCTCTCTCTCTCTCTCCTTCTCTCTCTCTGTCTCTCTCTGTCTCTGTCTCTCTCTGTCTCTCCCTCCCTCTCTGATTATATTTTGTTCTCCAATTCACATTTTATATACATATATAAGAAGAGAAATATGTTGGTTCCAGAGTCTGTTCATCATGTTTACCCTTTATGTTCATTTTGTCTTTGGGAAAGTGAGAGAAGTCACACAGTGCCAGTCTGGTGAATAAGATAATGAGGACACTGTAATGTTTTTATTTGAGAGAAATTACCATAAAGCACTTAATCCATGAGGGCTGATAAAAACATATGCTGAATGTTTTTTTTTTTTGTCTTTTTGAGACAGGGTCTCGCTATGCAGGTCAGGCTGGCCTTGAGCTCACTTTTGTAGCCCAAGCTGGTCTCGAACTCGCACCGATCATCCTGCCTCAGCCTCCCGAGTATTGGGTGCTGAATGTTTAAATGTGGAATTTTATTACGATAAAACACATGAGGCCATTAATCCCCCTTAAGTATTCATATTCCTTTTCCTTCAAACACACTTATCAATCATTCTTGGTTATGCATCTCTTACTATAATTTTTTAAAAACTTAACATTTGCTATATATTTTTTATCTTCCTTGTGTTTATAAATATGACATTCAGTAGAAAGCCTATGTGGCATTTATACAATAAAATTAAATTCCAAAAATGGGAAAAAATTGGTGATACTTTTAATTGGAATAAAAATCAGTCATCCAAACTCTAGTCGGTAGTGTTATGTCTACAACTATACCTTCTTCTCCCCTGAAAACTTACACAGTGAAACCCTCCACCTTCTGCTAACCAGCTGTATTTCCAACTGCGATTTTAATGTTATTTTTCTTGTGTCTTTCCATCTTACTAAGTCACGATACTTTGAGAAGTAATTTGCTTTCTATATTTAGACATGTAATTCTAATATTTGGTAAATTGTTATCAAATGTTTTCAAAAATACAATTTTGAGAATTATTGAGTAGTTCAGAAATGCCTATAGAAGGTAAATGCAAATCTGTGAGGATTAACAGTAGTTGAAGCAAATATATAAAAACAGTGATAACAACATTGAATTTTTAAAATATTATTGTAGGATTAAAAGCTGCAGAGGTGTCGTCACTTCCACCGTCAATTGTCTTGGATGCCAAAGAAATCTCAACTCAAATTACAGGACAAATTTTGGTAAAAACTTTTTAGTAAGAATTATTTTCAAATTAAAATATCTGCTGTGTATATTTTTTATGGAATTTAACCTAAATATATAAAATATTAGCAATTAAAAACCTAATTCCTAATTTATATAGGTAAAGAAAATCCCTTTTACATTTTAAAACTTTTGGTTTGGTTTATGATAACTTTTCTTAGCAAGACAGATAATGCCAATGTCTGTAATAATTATTTTTAACTATGTTTATGATGAGAAAATAAATTTAAAACAGGCATTTTCCAGGCCTAGCTATGATCCCACCACTTGGGGACCTGAAGTGGGAGGCTCGCTGTGAGTTCAAGGTCTGCCTGGACTACATAGGAAGATTCTGTCTTAATCCTCCCCGATCATCATCATAATAAAATGAGCACTTAATAATCTCAGTAAATGTGTAGTGCAGAGGTTTTTATAGTTTTTCCAAGCTCTTCTTTCCAATGTCATTTGTAAATCTCATATAGCTTCATGAAGTAGTGACTAATACTTACTGATAGTAAGTAATGAAGTAGTGACTAACAGTAACTAGTAATAGTTACTAATAAACAGTAAGCTGGAGGTGTAGCTCAGTGGCATAAGTTCCTACCTAGCAAGCCCAAGGTCTTTAGTTCAATCCCTAGTACAAAAACAAACAAAAAACCCAATAAGCAGTAAATAATAAAATTGAGATTTTTGCATGATGTTTACAGTTCACAGACATTGATCTGTGAAGAAGTCATGGGCCCAGCACTGAAACTGCATCTATGGATTCAGACTTTGGAAATCTTCTAAATTAGGTTACTTTTCAGTGTTTGAAACATCTAACGTATTCAGTAACCTGAGGTAGGTGTAGTGTGAAAATTTCTTCAATCTGGCCTTCTTTTGAGTCTGCGTTCCATTTTTTTTTATTGCATTCCTTTCCCCTTTAATTTCCTGGACTTCTCTGTGACTTCTCAAGCATACACACCAAGTCAAATCCCTTCATCAGCTATTTTGACGGTGCTCATTTTGAAGTACCTCTCACCCCCTGACTCTTCCTCACATTGCATCTTAGAGGCTTCCTCTCCTCTTGTCTTCTAGGTTTTGGCTTTCTTAATGATGCTCAAAGATATTCAAAACAGTCTCATTTTAATCTGTTAGGAATTCATATATTATAAGTGTAGATGAATTTTTGGCTGGATAATTGTTTATCTTCTTATTGATCTCTATGACTATTTAACAGTATCTCTTTCTAAACATTCTTCACTCTTCTTGCCCTAATCTGTTGGATAATTTATTATGCCTTTTAAGAAACTTGAAATTTTCTTGATGAGTCCTCTTGCATAATTCCTGCATTTTTTTGTTTTTGGAAAATTTTTGTTTCTCACCTATCTTTCCTCCCTTCTTATGTTAGAGGGAGAAATTGCTCTTTCAGTCATTTTAAGTTAACTTCTTTCATATTCCATTAAGATATTATTTTTTCCTTCCTTCCTTCTTCTTTCTCCTCTCCTCTCCTCTCCTCCCTTCCCCTCCCGTCCCTTCCTCTCTCCTTTTTTGTTTGAATACACTTATGTTTTTCCACTCAGTTTTTTTTAACACTTTACTTTTTAAACTATTAAACCCCACTACTGTCCTTACTGTAAACTCAAGGCTAATATGTGCTTGCCTATTCCATTACCTACTTCCCAACTGAATCTTGTCATACCTAATGAAACATCTTTCTTAAATCTCAACTAATCAGAAGCATCTTAGCCACTTCATCCCCCCACCCCTTTTCTCAGTTTTCAACTTGTCTGATCTGTGGCACAGGACATTTCCATCTTTTCCTGTTTTCAGCTTCCTCAGCACTAGGATTACAGTCTTGGCTGTCATACTGGTGGCTGGCTCAGTGCACCTGGGGCCAGAGCTGAGGCCAAAGTGAGGCCAGAGATTGAACCTCAGTCCCTGCACTTGCCTTAGCAGGTGCTTAGCCCATTGATCTATCTCTCTATTCCACTTTCTCCCTTCTTAATTTTGGCCTTTCTTGTATGCCATGGAATTATCCTTTCCCAGAAGTCATTGTTCTCTTACCTCATTGATTTCTTCTCTTTTTACCAGTGCCTTTTCTCCTTTCCCTCATTTCTAAGTGCTTCTCGGAGTTTTATGCTTGTTTCCTTTTTAAAAATATGTAGTTTTTTATGATCTCATTGTAGGTGTTTTTTTCTATCCAAAATACTCTTCCTTCTAGACTCTTCTATCCATCAGATTTATTCCAAATACTCCATTTTATGGAAGCCTTTCTTGATCTGAGCTGGCACTGAGATTCTTTTTCTGTATGCATTTTATATCTTGCTTATGGTACTTTTCAGAAATAGTGTAGTCCAACTGCATATAAGCAAGCCATTTTACCAGTACACTTCAGCTCCTTGAGTTCTGTTATTACAGCAAGGTTCTGTAGACACATACAACACAAGCTTTGGGCCCAGCACAGAAATGATAGTAGATATTCAGTAACTGATATTGAAATAATGGTAGCTGATAAGTGTATTAATGATAGGTGAAGGGTGAATATATAATAATCTTGTCTACCTCAAGAAATCTTACTCAGTTTTCCTATAGTGAAAGTGGAGCAATATTTGAAATTGCTTGCTATCAAGAAAGAATTGAAGGGATTGTATTTCTGGGAAATGCACTAAGACTTCCCTTAAATAGTAAGGGTTGAAAATACTTTTTTCTGCTATTTAGCTCAGTCAAAGATATGAATTAAGAATTTTCTGTCTATATTCCCAACCATACTATTTGAGGAGTATCTAAAGGCCTTCAACATTTCTGTTTTAAATACTGTTGCATAGCTATCCTTAAGTATGGTTTGTTAAGAGTAAAACCACAGGTTTTTTTTTTTTTTTATTTAGGACAGAGTCTGTGGGGCCTAGAGGGTCTTACTATGTAGATTAGAGTCATAGTGATCCTCCCATTTTCAGCCCCCCAAGCACTGGGCTTACAGGTGAGCACCACCATGAAGAGTCCCAATCATGCGCTCAGTGTGCCCCAGAAGTGGAGTCTGCAGGGCACACCAAGAATCAAATCCCGGACACTGTGCTCTGCCTAAGCAGGTGCTTTAGCCTGCTGAGCTATCTGGCCAGCCCAAAAGCAATGTTTTAAATAGTCTTTTTTTAAAATGTACTTTACCCATCAAGTAGTATTTTCTCTTAGGCTCCAGTAATTAATTGCTACTCACAAATTCTCTTTAGAAGCATGATGAGAGATTAAAATGAGAGATAACAGAGTAGTACCCTTGGGTGACACTTGAAATGATCACTGCAGAGTAACAAGCTGTGCTGTTGTTGCATTCCTTTTCTAATGAAAAAGTGTTTTTAAAACATATCTCTGTTGGATTGTTCGTTAATTTTGGTACTGTGTTGGGAAATTTGTTCTATTTAGTAGAGTATTTTTCACAAATAAGTGATTCTCAAGGACATTAAAGTGTATCTTAAAGTAGTAAGAACTCTCAAGGAATTTTATTCATCCAAATACTACTTCATTTTTGATGCAGTATCTCACAGTTTACTTCAGGCTGGCCTGTGTATCACATGGCTCCTTTCATGCAAAAGTTTTTTTTTTTTCTTATTTTCTTATTTGAGATAGGGTCTCATTATGTAGTCCAGGCTGGCCTTGAACTCAGTGGCCCTCCTGCTATAGACTCCTGTGCACTGGGATTACAAGTGTGCACCATCCCACCTGGCTGTTTATTTATTACAATGTATTTTTTGCCAGCTGGATTAAACCAATTTATCTAAAGGTATTATTTATTCTTTGAGTCCCATATTTCTATGAAATTGTGCTAAACCATGATCAACATGAAAATCATAGTGTTTTAAATTTTTTATATATTCTTAATAACAGCAAAACCAAAGCAGTACTCCTGAGATGGAAAGACAGAGAGCTGTGTACCATCTAGCAGCCAGACTTGTTCAGACAGCTCGAAACTCCCAACTGGACCCAGACAACCTGCGAATGTACTTAAGGAATCTCAAGAAGAAATATGAAGAAGATTTGTCCAGGGTGGAACAAGTTTCAGAAAAGACTGAAGAATAAGAATAACTCAAATATTATAGTATTGAAGTAATGTCTTTTATTTATTTTTTTAATAATGTCCTTTAATGTGAGAAACTTAGGATTTATCTCCATGAAGGCAGAAGAAAGTATTTTCTAAATTTTGTATTTCGATTCAAAATTATATCAGTATTTTTATTTACATATATCCTACATGAGAATATTTGTTATTACTAAGTGAATGAGAAATTTTAAAGAAATATCTTTTGTTGGGAAAAGTTATAATGTACATTTTTCTCATTTGTGAAAATTCACATTGTTCTGAGTTCAACATATTGTAAATACCTTATTTTAAATACCTTATTTCTCTTAGGGCCTAGAAACTTAGTTGATATGTGCACGTGTGTGCATGAATGTGTGCATGTGTGTGTGTGCATGTGTACATGTGTGTGCGTGCATGTGTGCATGTGTGCACGTGTGTGTGTGCATGTGTGCATGTGCATGCGTGCATGTGTGCATGTGTGTATTTGACATGCTCTTCTGAAAGGATAATATGCTATAATTTAAAAATGTAATTATTATCCCAAAATTCCAACACTGAGTTGTTCTAAAGTATATTAGAATAATGCTGGGCATTGAAGATAATGTACATTCAGTGTGTTTCTAAAGGCTAAAAATACAAAAATAAATATCTTTGGAGTGCAGATGATGATTCTGGAAGACAGAGTCATCACCATACGCCTTTCACTGTTTTCAGACCCTGTATCTAGAAGATTAATTTTCTGCTCTTCCCTTTTTCTCCTAATTTTCATTCTATCCATCTTCCTTAAGTAAACAGAAGGCAGCAGGAAAGGTAATACTGATTTGTCTTAGTTGTTGATTCATAAGGAAGCATGTCATAGAGCTGGTTTTCTGTAGGCATGTGACTTACATCACCATTTCAGAGCTTAGTATTCACTCAGTACCATTCTTATTTCATAGATGGGGAAAGGAAGCAGAAAACCAGTAGTCATCTCATCTTCTCAAACATCTCATTTCTATAATTCCATTTAGTAGGTGACTTATTTTTATAAACTTAGGTATTTTTTATTTTTATTATTTTTTTTTTTTTTGAGACAGGGTCTCACTGTATAGTTCAGGCTGGCCTAGGGCTCACTTTGTAGCACAGAGTGTCCTAGAACTTGCAATGATCCTCTTGCCCCAGCCTTTGGAGTGCTGGGATTACAGGTGTGCACTGCCATGCCTGACTCCAGTATTTATTCTTTGCTTTGGCAACTAAGTATCTGGAACTTGGGATATACATTCAAACAATTTCTTCAGTAGCTGAGTATTCATTGTAATTTGGCCAACAAAATTATTCACAAATGAATGCTATTTGAATATTTTATAGCATTTAATGTTCATATTTAGAGACTTAAATCTTATTACATTTATTACCATTCTTATATTAGTAGCCAAAAATTATAGTGTATGTAACATACATGCTTTTTGAAACAGTAATTGTATTTTATATTCAATATGTGCTAAATGTCTTCTTATAGTACTTGTATCCCTTATGTTTTAGAAAGTATCACTATTTTTCAGTGCCTTTGCACTATTTAATTCACTGTCTTTGCAATGAATTATACTTGATGTGTTGTTCCTAAAAGCAGCTTGATGATGTGCGTTGGTGGCACATTTCCAGAAGGCACTAATTGGGAATGGTTCATGACATACATTAGCAAAAAAAGGGCGGCGGCAGCTTAAGGCAGAAGTGCAGTAGGCAGTGAGAAAGAAGCAGGCAGGCAAGAGAGGGGCCAGGAGTCAAGTATGCAGCCACCCCACAGGGGATGTGTGAGCTTCCATTGCGGGTTAACCTCAGTGCTGAATTTCATGAGAACTTTAAGGTTTTTTTTTTTTTTTTAAATCAATCAAAGTGTTTGATGCAAACATTGCAGCCAACCAACTAATCCCTTTTATATTTGAGATTCTGAAGTAAAAATAGTATTATATATTTTTAAAACTAAGTTACCTTTTCTTAAACCAGAAACATACCAAATCAATTCAAATGAAGACATAATTATTAAGAGGTTAATACTAGAAAGAGATGTCATTTTTAAATTTTAAAATCTATTTACTTTTCAGTTTTTTGCCTTCCTCTAAAATTATGTCATTATCTAATAGTTCAGCCTTTCAACATAAATACAGACTTAAATTTTCTACTTCACAGTTGTACATGAGAGAAAGTCTGTTTATGTCTCAAAGTAAAGCATGTATAGATGCAGGAGAAAGAGAGCTTATCTTTATGCCCAGAACATGCATTCATACTTTGGTGTAGCACTGTGTGCAGTACGTTGTGACATGAAGAGTCCCAGTCCTTATTCTGCTTACTCTTGATGATACATGTAGCAGCATGGGCTGGGTTGATTTACATCTCACCATCCTTTCCGGCCAAAACAATCTGTACTGTTTTGACATTCAGATGTCTCCCCAAATCAGTTAAAGACACATACTTAGGTACCACTGTAATATACTTACTTCAGATTTTATATACAGTAAAATTAACTTTTTTTTTTAAAGGGAAACATAAACTTTAATTTAAAGAAAAAATCACTAGACACCATCAGCAAGAATGATAGGGCAAACCAACTCTTAAAAAAGTTCAGCACCTTTGTGAATGTGTAGTGGAAAGCTAAAAGAAGAACAAAATGCTACTTAACTTAAAATCTTGCAAGGTTTTTGCAAAGCAAGTCATTTCATTGGTGAATAAATCCCCTTGGCTTTCCCCTGGTGTCAGTGTGTATGCAGCCTTGTCCCCTGAATGTCTGGTGCAGTTAAACAGCCCAATGTTGCCACAGGACAAATTCTCCATTTCAGCCAACTCTCAGTGGAGGTGCAACTAGCACAACACCATCTCCCCGGACAAACAGCATTGGGATATTTCGTTTTGTTGACTTGTATATCTCCTCGTATGTCTCTTCATCAATTTCTATAGTGGTCACAGTTTCTTCCACATCTCCCAATATCATGTTTAAATGC
>PVJA010008997.1:0-62240 GCA_004027025.1 Myocastor coypus
CATGAAAATGGTAGCTTTTAAAAACTCCAGCTCCAGTTCTGTGGTTTTGCTTCTTTCTTAAGTGGATTAAAGCCCCTGGGACTGGCCACACTCCGATAGGTAACACAATCCATTCTAATCTGACAATATCTGTGCCAGGGCAAATGAGCCACCCACCCACACCTAGCTCACTTCCATTCAGTCTTTCCACTGTGAGTGAAAGGGGACAAAAGAAGGGAAATTGATCTGAAGACTTGAAAGTTGGAAGAGTGTGCATAGCAGTGTCATTTCTGCTTCCCACTATTTGGGGATGTTACTCCTTTTGCTTTATTTGTACTTTACCATCTGTAGCTTAGAGGCATCCTGGAATTACCAGGCACCAAAGAAACTTTAATCCTTTGTGATCCTTTCATCTAGCAAAGGGTCACTGAGCATCTAGTAGGTGCTAGCCGCTCCCTAGGGCATTTAGGATGTGTCGCTGAGCACCATAAGGAAAGACCCTGAGCGCAGAGCTCACGTGCTTCTCAACAACGCTGGCATCAAATGGGACACGTGGGTAAGGAAGATGGTTCCAGAGCATGATGCGAGCCAAGAAAACAAAAGAGTGTGACAGAAATGGACAGGGATGGAGCAGAAGGACAGGTCTTCAGGGGGGACAGGGCAGCCCTTGCTGAGGAGGTAACATCTGATTGGAGATCCACACGGTAGAAGAGGGCCAGCCATGCAGACACTCATTAGAAGCAGCAAAAACTGCAGTTCAGAGTCCCTGAGGCAGGAACAAGTGTGACTTATTTGAGGACCAGAGAGAAGCCATGTGACCTAAAAGTCAATTAAAGAGGGAGGCAGGGATGAAGAGCTAAACTCAAAGGGATGTGCAAAGACAGGGTCAGTGACCTCTTTCAACCTAGGAAGAAAACGAAGCCCAAGGAGCCCACACAGCTAGTCATTGCCACAGCTGCTAGTAGAGCTTAATTCTTCTGCCTCCAAGTCCCGAGATTTCATACCATGTGGATACAGCCTGACTCTAACCCTGGGGATACTGTTTACAGGGCTTGCTGGTTTTTAAAAGCTGTTAGTACAGTAATAGCCAAACATGGTGACCCACACCCACAGTTCCAGCACTTGGGAGACCAAAGTAGGAGGACCACCATGAGTTCAAGGCCAGTTTGGGCTACCTAGTGAGTTTAAGGCCAACCCCATTTCAAAAATGATGATGATAATGATAAAAATTCTTAACTTGCACAAACAGTAAGCAATCTCAGTTTTAAGCAGAACCTCATGACTAAGTGATCCTAGCAAACAGAAGTGCACTGAATTCTGCTCTATAATCTAAGGCTTTGTGGTCCCTCACCTTTGAGTAGGTTCCATATGACAGCAGCCCTTTGTTGAGGCTCAGGCCTGTCACTGTGGGGAAGGCCTTAGCTCACTAGAGACTCACTGCATTATATGTAGGCCTGACTTTCATACCGCCACCACTTCCACCCCTCAAGAGTGCTTTGCTTAACCCTCCCAAGAGCAGTCAAAATCCATCTGCCCCCAACCCACCCTCATCTGGCACCACTGAGCTGTGAGGTACTGGGGCCACTGGCAAAGCACCCTGATTACAACTTCCTTGCACAACTCAGGAGCACCTCCACCTGAGGGTCCAAGTTGGTTAGCAGTCTACATCAAAGGATAGGACTGGCCCCTCTGCTTTGCCACTCTAACACCAGTTTCTTCTTTCTCTTTGCCCTGCCAAACACCCTGGCATGCACACCTGAAACTCCACGAATGACAACCAAAGTCTGTCCAGGGCTAGTGGCTGGTCCATGCAGCTGCTATTGAGCAGTAAGTCAGAATGGACCTTGCCTCCCTTCCCCCTCCTCCTGTGCATTCTGCTGTTCCTTCTCTGCCCCTCTTCCTGTTACTACTGCCCCCTCTCTTTCTTCCTGCTAGCAAGTTTCTCTAGTCCCTGAGCTTGGGCAAGAGTCAGGGATCCCAGTAATTCAACACTAGAAACATTTTAAGAGCCCATAGCTTACCCATGCTCTGCCAGCTAGTAGCTGTGCAGCCTTGGGCATGTTAGAGAACCTCTCTGCCCCTCATCTGTAAAATTAGGATGGCACACTTCCCCTAAGCTTTTTGCAAAGTTTAAATAAATCAGTATACATAAAGGCATTAGGCCAGTGTCTGGCACATAATTCTATAAAGATGTAAAATGAGCTCCCTTTCTTCCCAGCCTCCTTTCCCCTCCATCCCCATCTAGGAGAGACAACTGTCACCTCCATCTTTAAGAACAGCCTTGCATGAAGTCAGAGCACGCACTGGTGTCAGGGTAGCAAATATAATATTAAATGAGACAATAATATTATGAGATAAGTATAGTGAACATGCTTATGAAATAATGTACATAAAACACCTGGCATGCGACTCTGGCTCGTTAAACACTGTTATTTTTATTGAGCTATTTATTTTTAGCAGTGCTTCTAACTGTAGGTGCCATTTGTACACTGATCCTCACCGCGTCAGACTGTAAAATGTCATCTGTGTCTGTCACCCAGCCATGAATATATAGCATGATGATCCTACAGAAGTGGGAGTATTTTGTTGTTGTTGTTGTTTCATTTTTTTTTTGTTTGTTTGTTTTTTGCCTTTTTGTGACAGGGTCTCACAATGCAGTTCAGCTGGCCTCAAGCTCACTTTGTAGCCCAGGCTGGTGTTCAGTTCAAAATGATCCTCCTGCATCAGCCTCCCCAGTGCTGGGGTTACTGGCATGTGCTACTAGACCCAACCAGAAGTGTATTTTTTAAAGTCAAGGCCAGGGGCTGGGGAGATAAGTTGGCAGTCTAAGCAGGTGCCTGGCAAGCGCCTCAGTTAGAGCCCTAGTGCCTCCTGCTGCACCAGCCCCAGCACCCTAGGTGCACCATGCAGGCTCCAAAACCAGGCCTGGTGGTGCACGCCTGTGATCCCAGCACTGAGAGGCTGAAAGCAGGAGGATCACTAACGAGCCCAAACTGCATAGCAAGACCCTATATCAAGTAAATAAATAAACAAATGTCAATTTTTAAAGTCAAAGCCAGGGTTACAAAGTCATTCCCACGGTGCTCCTGTTCTGTGGAAACTCCCCAGGATGCACTGGAAATTCCTGAAGACAGGTGTCCACTTCACAGCCCCTCCCCCAGCTGCCTCAGGGATGAAGTTCCAGATGAATCCTGAGCCCTCCACGCAGTGCTCCAGCCCTGGCTGCCAGGCCAGGCAGTGCAGTGTGTCTAGCTCTATGTTATCCACACAAAAGCCACTGAGCTCACATCATCCGGAGTGCTGTGCTTTTTTGTTCATCCCCACAGCCACCACACTGCCCCAGTACCACTAAGACTGGTCTCCCACATCCACGACAGCCACACAGAATTCGTTTGGAGCTAAGCTCCCATCAACCGCTCTTCTGCTTAAAACTCTTCAGGGCTTACAACCTACACTCCTCCTGCCACCCCTCACCCCTCCCTCAACTAAGCAAGGGTTTCAGGCTCTGGGACTTGACTCCTTTCTGTTCCTCAAATACACCTGCTGCTTTCATCTCAGGACCTTTTCACTTGCTCTTCTCAGGGGTGAGATAACTTCTAGTCCAGTCTCTCCACAGCTGTCCTCTCAGGGAAGCCTCCTCACCACCCACATCCCTTGGGCCTCCTCAATCCCTTCAATTAGACACTTTTTAAAACCCCTGATGTTCATGAAATGTACCTAAATTCTAATTAGGTACTCTAATTCTAATTATGTACTCCTGGTTATATGCTGACTTAACATATGTCTCTCTCACTGTCAATTCCAAGAAGGTAGTTTCTGTCTGTCCCATCCAACTAGCACTATGATGGATATGTCATATGTATCTGATAAATATGTCCTGCAGGGATTCCCCCTCAAAAAAAAAAAAAGCCTATTTCTATATTTCTGAAGATCAGAGACAAAATAGAAGGTTTAGACTGTATGTATGATGTTGAAAAAACACTGCAGTTTTCAAAGGGCAATAACCTCTTCTCTCACTCTTCAACAGCCAAAGCAGGGGGTGGTGGCACACACCTGTAGTGCTAGCACTCTGGGTAGGCAAGAGGGCTGCAAGTTTGAGTCCCACCTGGGCCACTCAGCAATTTATTAAGATTCTGTCACAAAATAAAAAGAAATTTTGAAAGGTAGGGCTGAAAGGTAGCTCAGCGTCAAAGTCCTGAGTTGAATCTCCAGCATCAATAAACAAACAAACAGCAAGTGCACTCATGAGACTGTTTCAATCTAGAGAAGAAATGCACTGCTCCTAAAGCACATTAAACATACACCTTCCCCCCAAATAAACAAATCTCAACTCCAAAACACAGAGGCAATACCCAACCCAACTCAGCCTCCACAGGAGCCAAGGGAAAGCCTGGGCAATCTTGTCACACCTGGGCAGCGCTTTCAACTTGCTCTGCTCCAAGAGCGGTCACTCAGGCACCATGGCCACCGCTAGGCACACACAGATGAGTCCCACAACATGGGCACAAGCACCTAAGCTGCGCACTATCTGCCCTCCCTTAGCAGCCCCACCCGTCTGGAAAACCACCACCACCTCTACTCTGACCTGGGCCAAACTAGCTGCTTGTTGGGCATAGTAACAAGATTAAAGGACAACTCCGGAGGCCCTGAGGGCACCATTATTCTGTGTGCCCCAGGAGTGGGGCCACCCCCAGGGGCAGTTGCCTGCAGATCGGAGCCTCGCCTGCTGCCAGGAAACCTTTCCCACTGAGGACACACAGGCATGCAGCCGGCTCTAAGGGGTGGGGGGAGGCACCGCACCCATCTGCCTGAGAGACAAAGATCACCAGAAACAAAGGACACACACACACACACACACACAGTCAAAAGCAGATAGCGACACTAGGTGTAGTTTCAAACCCAACAACAGCCGGTCTGGTGTATCTTTAAATAGATTGCGAGAGAATCCAAAAGGGACAATGATTATGTGATAATGACAGGAGCGATCTGGGCTCCGAACCCACGCTGCCTCCACCCTCCTCCCACCCGCGCTGCGGTTCCCAGGCGCATTTCCCAGCCTCGGGACACAAGGTGGCAGGAGCACGGGTGTCCCACTCCTGGAACCGCTCTCTTGCTTGCCTGCTCGCTCGCAGCGAGCTCGCAGGAGCTGGAGGCAGGGCGAGGGCTGCCAGAAGTAGGAAATACCAACCTTTAGGATCCCAGTTCACCTGCTTCCTTGGCGTCTCGATTGGAAATTTCATTGCTCCGTTGCCCAGAAGGGAAGGGAATGAAAAGATTCAAAATAATAATTAAGTCCTCTAGCTATGCACGCCTCGATAGAGCAGTCCAACAAAACAATTTCCAAGGAAGAGTTGAGCCTTGAGTTGGCTCAAAGAAGGACGCCACTGAAAGACAGGTGGAAAGAGGCTGGTGTAGGGAAGCACTGGAGACCGCCCGGGCGTGGGCACCGCTAGGCTGAAGCCCGGCGGATCAAAGAAAAAGTAAGATGGGCTAGAGGCGGATGAAACGATGAAGGGGAAGGCTCGGCCAGGAGAAAGAGCCGCGCAGCTTCCCAGACTCAACGCGGGCAGGCTGGGGGCCGAGCAGCCGAAGGCCGAGGCTCGGGAGAAGCCCACCGCAGTATCGCTCTGGTCCAGAAGGCGTGGACGCTCGCTCTCCCGCACACACCCGCACACTCTCCCGGACGCGCGCTCGGCGGGCACGTCAGCCTGGCTCGGCGGCGCGGGGCACACACGCCCCACCCCAGCCGCGGCTCGTGGCCCCCGGGCGACGCCCCCCACTCCCCACCCCCGGAAAGCCATTGGATGAAGGGGTGGCGCGGCGGCGAAGGAGCGCGCGGCGAGGGGACCCTCCCGGTGGCGCGCCGCAGGTGACGCGCGCAGAGGACCGGGGCGAGGGCGGGAGGCAAGCGGACCCCAGCTCCTGGTCCCGGGCGGCGACCACGGCACATTCACCCACCCGGAGGTGGGAGGCGGAGGAGCGGCGGGGAGCCGGGCGGGGCGCGGGCTGCGGGCGCGCGGCTACTCACTGGCACGGCCGGCGGACAGGCGGCTTGCGGGCGGCCGCGGCGCGCTCCGCGGAGTTGCAGCCGGAGACACGCTTGGCTGCCTGGGAGGCTCTGCGGGAAGCGGAGGAAGGGCCGCCGCAGCCCTGGGCCTCTGAGGTGACCTCCCCTCCAGCTTCCACCCCGGCGCTTCCTCCCTGGCCTTTGTCACTTCATTTTTGGACTCCGGTCCCTTCCCGCGCCTGCTTCTCCCGCCTGCGTTTGAACCTCCGTCCTCATCGTACTCCGAGGAGACCGGTGCCAGCCTTTTGTTCTGGCCCGGCTCCGCGGCTGCGGTTTCCCCGCCCGGGGAAGCAGCTCGCTCCCCAGGCGCAGCTTGGTCCCTTCCCCAGCTACTTGCAGCCAGGCTGGGGCACCCGCTAGGTGGCCGCCAACGAGGGTGGGGAGAGGAGCGGCAGCCCTGAAGGAAGCAGAGTTCCCAGGGCCGGACGCTCCGAATCTGGGGCCCCTGGGACGAACACCCACAGGGGCGAGGAGACCCCTCTGATGCCAGAAAGCGTTAAACTCGGGGTGCAACCCTAATGCCCACTTCCCTGCCCCTGCCCAAAAGCCCACGGGGCTGTGCACAGGACTTGTCCTCCAAAAAAGCCAGAACAGTGCGGAGATGCTCCTAGCAGAAACCACTAGAAGTATCCATATGAATGAATGATGCTTACAAATTCCCTGGGAAGCCTAGCAACGGAGCTTCCCACATCGTAATTGCTCGAGAAACATTTGCTAAGTGGAGGCATGAATTGCATGCGGTAGTGTTGGATAAGAAGTTTCTTAAGACCATAGTCGAGCTTTCAAATAAAATTTACTATATCTTCAATGTGCCCATGTTGTGGCCCTTACGTGTGCCATTGTCAAGCTTGCTGAGGGGCCTCACGGCTGAAAATGACAGCCGGCATCTTTCCTCTTAGGACTTACTACCTAGTGTCAAGTGCCTGGTAAATTGTTACTGCCTTTTCTTATGAAAGAGAAGTGACCGTGTGTGTGTGTGTGTGTGTGTGTGTGTGTGTGTGTGTGTGTGTACACATGCACAGGCTTGTGCGCACACACCAGCTGTGGTCCTAAAGGCCCACACTCCCACACCTGCTGTCTGGATTGCAAGCCACTGGATTGAGGCTTGTGGAGAGCCTTGTGTCAGCAGGGCCTTTCTTTCATCCACCACCCACTCCACTGTCATGCCAGGTCCCTAGGTCCTAGGAGAAGGTTCTGAGTGCTCCACTGGAGTCTGTAGAAAGGTTGGTAAGTGCTGTGTCACTAAGGCAACCCAGGCTGGATCTCAAGACCAAGTTGGGTCAGCCCGGCCTTTGGTGCTGAGCTCATGCCCAAGGCCTTCGATGACTTCCCCAGGTGCTTCAGAGCTGCCTTCCCTGGACTCCATTACCACACTTTCCCTCCTCTGCAGGAAGGACTAAGAGGATGCAGAGACTAGGGAATGAGATTGAGGGAATTTCTGCTTCTCCTACCCCATGCCCTAGAGACCTGTGTGTATAGAGATTCTGCCCACAAGGCTGAAGCCAGCCCCTCCCTAGAAGCTCTTCCAAGCCTCACTCTGTCCTATCCTCCAGAACTGCTCAGGGAAGCTGGGCTGTCACCCTTGCCCTGCAAGGCCATGCACACAGTCAGTCTCCTGCATGCTGTCAGGATAGGCAGCAACACTGACTTCCTTGGTGGACATCCCTTCGCCTGCTGATTCCCTCTCCATTCATCTTTCCTGCATCTCTTGAAGAAACCGCCCACTGATTTCCTTCTACAGATGAGAAGACCAACGCTCAGGACTACAAATGCTCCCAAGGTCACAACACAGAGGTTTAAACCCAAGCTTGCCCATCCAACGGCCCATCCATACCTTCTGTGACAGCACTGTGTGAGCTCCTCTGGTCCTTGGCCCCATGGATCTCACCATAAAGTTATCAGATGGGTTCCTTGGAGTCTGGAAGAGCTAAATATCATTTGACCCAAGGCTCTAGCCCCTCCTTCTTGGCAAACTAAATTGGGTTATTCTTGCATTCTGGGGTCAATATTAAGAAATTAATTCACTGCACGAGGCAGATTTCTGTGGTACAAAACAGCCTCACAATGCATCATCACTCAGTCAGTCAACAACATTTGCTGACCATCCGGTGTGCAGGTCCTCATTAGAAGTTGTTTTAGTCCCTGTATACTGGATGGCAGCAGCAGAGCAGTCACAAGGAGGCAGGAGGGGGTGGTGTTAGCGTGGGAGTCCTGGCTACCCGGCCCTATGGCCATCTCCCTGCTAAACCGCTGGGTCCCCCCTTTCTTTCTCTGAGCCTCTGACCCCCTGGGCTGTTCTCGCCTCCTCTTTTACAGTCTCTGCCCAGGTGCGCTCAAAGACAAGTTGTGGAGGAGGGGTTCCAAGAAAATAAGTCAATAAATCCCAGCACCCTTCCCCCCTCATTGCTTGAAATCAAGCTTAGCTCTTCCTAAACTGCATCACTGAGAAGGGGCTTGAGGGAGAACGTCTAATGGACAAAGAAAAAGCAAGCCCATGTGCCCCCTGTCAGCTGTCTGCTCCTTCCTCACTCGCAGGGTTACCCTTTGGTTGTTTACATGCTGGTTCCACTCACCCGGAGGAGGACAAGGAAGAAAGAAGGGATCTGCGCGGAGAAAGCACATCCGAAACTGACGCCTCGCCCAGGAGTCCCCTCTTGCTTGGCGCAGCCGCAACTTTCATGGTTGCAGCCACGGGCGGGTTAAGTGCGGAGGGCAAGACCGCCCCGCGCCCCTGCGACAGGGACACAGCGCCCAGCCCGGAGCTCCGCGCGTCCGGGTGCATTCGCGCCGCCCCGCCGCCGCGTCTCGCCCTCTTCTCCTCAGCTCTGCTCCTGCGGGACTGAAGGCTGCAGCAGGGGTGCTCCGGATCAGAGCAGGCTGCAGGCTCCGGAACGCCCCCAGAGCCCAGGCATCTCCGGCGAGGAAGTTCTGCCCGAGTTAGAGGGCTCTTGGGCCCCTCCCCACTCCGCAGTCCGGGCTGCTGGGGAGACCCGCGCGGGCGGCCGCTGCCTGCAGCGGGCACCTCCGCGGAGAAGAAACCGCAGGGATTCGAGGTGAAGCCGGAGAACTTCCTGGGACGGTGAATCGCAGGGAGTGATGGAGCAGCTTCGAGGATCCCGCCGAAGGGCGGGGGAGGATGTGATCCGATTCCGTTCTGGACTCGAGACCCTTGGAGGGAGCACTTCAGTCTTTCTTGGGCACTTGGGCAGTGTCCCTTTGCTCTCACCGTTCGTCCCTGACGTCCAAAAGAAATCCCGCTCTCTCATCTTTGTTCAACCCTCGATACATCTCCTCCTCTTCTCAAAAGGAGGTACAGTCAGGTTTCCAAGTCATACCCCACCCCGACGTTCCTGTGGGTACCCACTCTGTGATAGCTGATAGATCCTAAGTGCGGAAACCCCAGCCCCCAGCATGCCAGAAACCGAGCCCAAGCCTTGCTAAACTTAAACTTTTTGTAACAGAAGTGTTTTTCTTTCTTCCCGGTGAAGTTTCCACATTGTCCCCAGCATTTAATCACTCCTACGTTCGCCTTCATGTGCCAGCCAGCATCTGCGGAAACACACGCTTAAGTATAGGTTCCCTTGCTCTTAGGCTCTGCTTTGGCTTGGAAAGCCAAGAGACAAAGGACAGAGGGTGTCATATATCTTATCCCTGGAAACTGCGGCGCTCAGCTGCGCAATAACAAACTGTGTGTAAATCCTGCTGATCTGTTCTGATGACTCAAATCTCTGATTGGGTATTAATGAGGATAACAAACTGTGAACTCCGAATAAGTTGTAATTAACGATTCAGGCAGATGAACGTGTTTCAAAACCAGGAACTGCATCCTCTTCCCTTTCAAGTGTCTCTATTTTAAGGCTTAGCCCTTACAAAAAATATTATTTAAGCTCCTTCTAAAAGCACTGTGCAAGAATCTACCAAAAATATACAGAACTATAATTCAGCTTCTTAGAGAACAAGTTTTGAAGTCTCAAAGCCTCTCCCTCCTCTGTGTGCCTGCCTGCCTGCCTGCCTGTCTGTCTATCTCTGTCTGTCTGTCTGTCTCTCTCTCTCTCTCTCTCTCTCTCTCTCTCTGTGTGTGTGTGTGTGTGTGTGTGTGTGTGTGTGTGTGTGTGTGTTCCTTCCAGCTCACTACCAAAATATAACCCCAAGTAAATTTTTTAAGACATTTGGCTGGAATTCCTTGTTTCTCGCCAAGAAACTTCTTATTTTGAAATAGGTCAAGCATAAGGAAATAGCATGGTCATTTGGTAGTGATCACTGCTACTATTTGATGCTTGTGTCCCTCGTAGCCCCTATGGAATCACACATAGCAGCGTGGCCTTCTGGAGGTCATCAGACCATAAGGGCTTCCCCTTCATGAGTGGGGTTCCTGCCTTCAAGAAAAGGCTTAAGTGAGTCAGGTAGCCCCTCTCTGCCCTCAGTCATGGAACAAGGCCACAAAAAGGTGTCATCTTAGAAACATATGTTAAACACCTATCAGCTAACAAGTGTGTATAGTCTTGATCTTGGATATCTGAGCCTACAAATTTGAAAAATAAATTTCTATCTATAAAAAACACAATCTCAAGCATTTTGTAATAGCAGCACAAATAGACTTAGAAAGTCAGGATCTAATCAAAGACTACATCTGGCACTTATGTCTGTGGAGTGTAAAGTCATCTCACTGTATCTGCAGGTCCAAGAATAACTCCCTCCTCCCACCCACTGCAGATACCAGGTCAAAAGAGGCCTAGTCCTTCACACAAAATAGAAGTGTGCTTCCATATAAACTGTGCACATCCCTCCTTACACTTTAAATAATCTCCAGACTACTTATAATGCCTGCTGTAATGTAAACACTATGGAAATAGTTGCCATACTGTATTACTTAGGAAATAATGATAAGGGGGAATGTACAAATGTTCAGTCTATGCGCAGTTTTATTTTTCAAATATTTTCAACACAAAGTTGAGTGAATATGCAAAATTTGCAGCTAGAGATCCTATGCTATAGTATATGATCATGTTCTAGACAAGTTTCTTCTTTTTCATGACATTGATTTTTCTTTTAGAAAAGGCCATATAGGAGCTGGAGAGATACTCCAGTAGAATAAGTGATTGCCTGGCAAGTGCAGGGTCCTGAGTTCAATTTCCAGTTCTACAAATAAATAAATAAATTTAAATTTAAAAGGGTCATTTTTTTTTTGCTTTTTGATGATGTTTGATGTCATGTTGTACCTAAAGATAAACTGAGCCAAAGGAAAAACATATTTTCTGACCACAGTAGGTCACTAAGAGCACACATTCTGTGAATTCACCCTCCACAACCACACTCAGAGAACAGAAGGCATCGGTATCCCCACTGCTCACCGTGTTTCTCTCCTTCTTGTTTAAAGAAGTTATCTTTGCTTCCTGTCCCATAAAAGGCCATGTTTGGGGGATACATGAATGTTTTCACGCATACACACTGAGCTGACAGGCACATATGGCAATTTGGTGCATTTAAAAATAAGACAGTAACAGGGTCACATGCCATGAAAAGTGAGCTCTGCTTTGTATAGTTGTCTAGTAAGCTTTTTAATTTGAACCAGAAATTGGCAGCTTCTAGAAGTCATGAATGGATAACCTGTTTATTTATAGGCAATTCTTGTTCTCAGTCTTCAGCTTGACAGACTGGACAGTGCTTTTGAGGTACATATTTTCTGGGAACAGTAATAGATGCTTCTCCTGGAGAGCCAACAAGAGGGTTGAAGGAGTCCACCAATAGAAAGGGTTTTGTGCAGTGAGGCTTAGGACCCAGTGTCAGCATCCAGTGGGGATCACTGACATGTATTCATTTCATCTCTGCTGATTCTAAAGCTAATATTTGGGTTTTTGTTTGGTGGTACCAGGGATAGAACTCAGGACCTTGAGAGTGCCATTCAAGTTCAAAATAAAAGAGCACTTAAATATAAACTGTGCACATCCTTCTTTATACTTTAAGTGCCACACTTATTCCACTGAGCTATCTCCCCAACTCCTACTCACTGTGGTTTTCTGTTTTGGTTTGATTTTGGGGTGTGTGTGTGTGTGTGTGTGTGTGGGTGTGTGTGTGTGTGTGTGGCCAATTCAGGGCTGGCATGGCACACAATGCCAAGAATCAAACCACAGTCCCTATGCCTCCTAAGCTTGCCTGAGCAGGTGTTTTAGACCACTGAGTTATCTCACTGGCCTCCTGTTTGGTTTTAAAAAACCAGAATAAATATAATGTCAGAATTTCTCCTGGCACTAAGTCATCTAAATGTTTGCTGAATGATGGAGCTAGATTTGGAAGAAGACATTACAAGAAACTTCTGGACTGAGTGTCCCACCTTTCAGTAAGATTCTAATTAATGTGATTGCATCCGAAAGTTATTTGTGGTTGTGATCAGAATGCTGGACCTAAATATCTTAAAGAAGACAATATTAATGGTCACTCACAGTTTCAGAGGTTTCAATCCATGGTCTGTCAACTTCAAGACAGAAACCTCATGGTGGAAGGAAGTGGCAGGGGAAAGCCACCCAACTCATGGTGGCCAGAAAACAAAGAGCAGCGAGGAGCCAGGGAGGAAGGGTCCAGGTTCTAGGTGTGATCTCCAAGGCCATGCTCTCACAAAGCACCCAGATGCAGCCAAAAGTGTGCTTCAGTCATTACCTCAGTGATTCCCAAGCCAACCAGACTGATAATCAAGAGGAACCAATACAATGATTTTCCAAGGTTTTTCTATCTGTCTAGTAGAAGAGATTCCAACTTCTTCATTAAAAAGCTCTTCCAAAATATAAGAAACTAGGCCTAAAGTGATAGCTTAGTGAGTAAAGCACTTGTCCAAAAAACAAAAAACCTTGAAGTAAAAATCTTTTCCTACTTTTAATGTAAATCTCTTCCTTCCTTAAGAAAGGAGAGGAAGAGCAGTAGTATCCATCCAATAACTTTTATGTGTGGAAGGTTAAATTGTTCAGCATCTTCTATTGTGGCCAGTAGTTTATTTTTACTCTTTAGTAAGATTTATAAGGACTTGGTCAACCTATACTTCTCCTAAATCATCCTTTTCCTACAGGTCCCAGAAAAGAAAATCAAAATTTCTTTAAACTTTACTGAGCTCCTCAGCAAGACAATAAAAATGTATCAGTTATAAGAACAAAATATTTGGCCAATATACACATTTTTGTGTGGGACCAGGGATTGAACTCAGGTCCTTGCATTTGCCAGGCAAGCACTTATTCTACTGAGCTGTCTCCCCAGCCCCAATATACATGTATTTTAGTCACTTTTCTCTCTCAGTGGAAAACACAACCAAGTGAGTGAATGCTGCTGAGTTTCATTCCATTTTATCTATAAAACAGAGCAGTAAATATTCTGGCTAGTTGTACCTACAAGGCTGTCATAAGTAGACAAGAAATGTAAATGTGCTTTGCTAACTGTATAGACATTCACAAATGAAAGTTATGATCCTAATGATGATTTGCTCTGTAACATTCTTCTTGCTGCCTGCCACACTGGATGAGTCTCTCATTTCTTATAATAATGGTACTATTACTATCATGATTTCATTTAAAACAATATCTGACATGGATTGGGCATACAAATGCTTGTTGAGGAGGAAATTTGAGCCTGAAGAGCCAGTGCTCATCCAAGTAAACATAGATAGCTACGAATGGAAGTAGAAACCAAACCAGAGCTGTCTGGCTAAGTCAAATCGTCATTCCTCGGGCAGAGCTTATGAGATAAAGTTACCTCGATCTCTGAAATGGAGTCAATTTTACTCAAAATTGGAATTAAAACTATCTCAAGCCTTTCCCATCTTACTACTATCAGCTCCCCACCTTCTAGTTCTCTCTCTCTCTCTCTCTCTCTCTCTCTCTCTCTCTCTCTCTCTCTCTCTCTTCGCTATCAAATTGTGTTTTGTGTTCTCTTAGAGTGGAAGACAATATTCTGAATATAATCTCAAAAGAATAATAGATCTTAGGGCTGTGGGAATAGCTCAGGGGTCTAAGGGCCTGCCTGGCAGGCGCAAGAACCTGAGTTCAATCCCTGATACCACATGCTGTGCTACCAAGCCAGTCACCAAACCTGCAAGTGGTGGCACATGCCTGTAATCCCAGTACTGGGGAAGCAGAGACAAGTGGATCACTATGAGTCTGAGCTGCGTAGAGAGACCCTGCACCAAATAAGTAAATAAATAAATAAATAAATAAAATTTTAAATACATTTTAGACAATGGTACATTCTCAAACAAATATAAGAAGTACTATGGAAGAGATGAGCAGAGAAGGAGAGAAGAAAACTTATATTATGTCCCCCAAATCACATCCACTGTGTGTCCTTCTGGACATATGTACTCATATATGTGCTTTCCTCGGCTTTTACTCAGTTCTCCAGGACCACATTATGCTCCTCAGCCTGCTGGATTTTTTCAGTGGTACATTAATAATGTTGAGTGAGTACAGAAAGAGGCTCTCTTTGCAGCTTATTCCATGTTACTATATTTAGATTCTGATATCATATCTTGTGAAATGGAATTTTTCATTTCTTTCCTAATTTTAGTCGCTATTTTTAATTTTTTAATAAATTCAGGTTCCCAAAAATTATGTCACCATTTTTTGTTAGGAGGAACCCAACACTGTCAGAAAAACTATCAATTATTTTCTCATTATCCAACACGCCATAGTAAAATATCAATGAGTGAGAATTCATCTTGTTAAATCTTCCACCAATAATGGCTTGCAAGAGTCAAACGCTCTATTTGCTAATATATGAACCAGGTTGCTGCAAACTTACACGACCACTGCTACCCTGTATGATGCCAAGACCAGCAAGGTGGCTAGTAGCAGTAGCATATATGGCTGATGGAAATGGCGCCCCCTTCAGGTAGAAGAGCGCCACAACCTGACTTGGGTTATGCATAGGGTCTTCTTTGCTCCTGACAGAGGACACCTGCTAGGAACGAAGGGGTTGGGGCAGAAAAAACTCATTGCTGCCAGGAAGCACACCTCTGTGTCTAGACCTTGGACAGGCTTTCGATTCCCACTAGCTCTTTCAGCTGAATGGTTGCCTACATGCAGTGCCCAAACCGAACAATTCTCTGCTGTGGCGTTTGTGTAAAATACACAGGTGATACCATGAGCAGCAGTACACGATGCCTTCTAATCAACTGAGGTCAATTTGAAGAGGAAAAGTTAGGTATTTTATGCTTAAATTATAAATTAATTCTAGATTATTTTGAAGGGAAAACATATTCTTCTATTTGCTACTTGTGACATTTTCAGTGCCTCGTTTTCCTAGGTTCTATTTTTCTTACTTACAAAAACTCAAAATATCACAAGTCTACAATATCATAACCGTGTTCTTTCTTAAGAACATAATATTAACTTTGAGCTCAATACTATAGTGATGTTGGTTGCTTTTGAGCTATGAATGATGGAATAAATTAAGCTGTAAATTATCTGAGGGTGGAGAGCTATAATATGCCTCTAACCCGTTAGGGAACTTGATACTTTATCAAGAATGCTAATGACAGAACATGAAGCTTATACATTTGTAGTGATTTTTTGCTTTTCTTCACCCTGCCCAACATATAGGAGATAGCATCACCTATTATTATCATTGTCTGGGTGGGACAATTTTTATTTGTAATATAAGCTTTTTGAAGATAATAACTATTTCTGGTAAATAGAGTTTTGAAAGCTGACACCAGAAACTTCATCTATTAAATTTTGTATTCAAAAGAAAGAAATCTATGTAATACAACCATTATTAAGTTTTTTTAAAAAATAAAATCTGGAGTTAATATATTTATTCTTTATTTATTCTCTTGCTTTTTCTCCATAGAAAGCTAGAGAACCTTAAAAAGTTCGTAACATTCCCAGTGATCATCATTCCATCAGAGATGCAATTCCTTTAGAAATTCTGGGTTTCTCTCATTAGAAAGATGAATCATGGAATATAATCATTAGAAGCAACTACAGAGATTGTATAGTAAGAATTTTCCCCAGTTTTCTTCATGTCTTAGTCGTTTTCTGTTGCTTTGTTATAAGTATCTGAAACTGGATAATTCATAAAGAGAATGTGTTTATTTAGCTCACAGCTCTGGAGCCTGGGATAGGTGAGGACATTCTTGCTGTATCATAATGTAGTAGAGGGCATCATATGACAAGATGCTGCAAGTTAGTGAGAGGCTAGATTTTTATGACAAAACCATTCCTGAGAAAACCCATTAGCCCATGAATGCATGAACAGATTCATCCATTTCCCACATGTCCCAGTCACCCTTTACATGACTGTAGGGATGAAACTGGCCACATATAAATTTAGGAACATTTTCATACTGTAGCATCTTCTGACAAGAAGTAGAGGGCCAGGCCGTAGTGTCTCCTTCAGACATAGTGCTTCAGGAGAACTATGAAGGATCTTGGAGACTTGTTTCTTTCACAAGAGCACAAAGTGGTTCATTTACACAAAATCTGGTATCCTCTGATGTACTGGAACCCTTTGTTTCAAGGGTGTGGTGAGCACTAAGGGGATTTTTTTTTTTTTTTTTTTTTTTACAATCAAACAGCTTGCCTGATAGAACAAAAACTGGAATAGGAATATTCTGACTGGACTCAAGTCTTTACACAATGGACTAATATGTTAAAGAAAAATTTTCAGTGGACATTAGGGGTTATGAAGAGTACAAATAAATAAATTTCAGATATCTAAACTCTTCATTTTCAGATGTAGTCTGGTTAACCAAGTACTTCTAACATCCCTGTTATTAATTCTTTCAAATTTTCTCTGCCTCCACTCCAGTGTCCTGCTTGCATACACTTTGCTGGCTTCCCCTTGGTAAGTCTGGGCCTGATGTTAGTTCTGCCCTCCTCATGCAGCTTGGCTAACACTCTTCCCTTCTTAAACTCATTCAATCCAAACACATCTCACTTGATTCGCACTGCACTGTGGCCCGCTCCCATATTGTGCAATTTATCACCCACTCATTTCATTGCTCTAATTCCCTGTGTCATACTTTAATGCATGCTTGTTAATATAAATATTAAGATTTTTGCATATGGTATGACTGTCCCAGAGTGAAGGACCACTATGATAGAGCTTGGGACTACTGATTTCTCCTCTCAGCCCTACCACTCATAAAAATATGCAAACTTGAGTAAGTCACTTAGCATTTCTGAACTTTTGTTGCCTAATGAAAAGAGTTAAACTCTGAGATTGAGTTCTTTCTTTCACATGCATACCCATCTCTTTAAGAAAGAAATCATCTTTTCAAATTTATTTTCCCCTCTGGGATCTATTTCATAAAGCTATATTGTATGTTCACTCAACAAACACTGACACACGAGCGTGGTCCTTGATCTTCGCTTTGCTACCTCCCATTATGGACAGCACATGAGCCTGATAGCTAATCACAGCAGGGCTTTAATTTGGGTGACCACTGACTATTTTCTTCAATACTATAAATTCTGTCTTCGCTGTGTTGCCATTCCTTCCCAGGAAATGGTACATTCCGTTCCTTAGCCCTCTATATTTCCCATGAAAATTATTTCTATGTGTGTCTTTCATTTTCAGGTTCTTTTTAACTTTAAATATAAAAATCTCAGTTCCTGCATTTATTAATTTGTAGCATTTATTTTTATCCCTGACAGCCTGATCTGATAAACTTTCTTTAAAGATTTGTATTTGTAGTGAGATGTCTATTCATTCAGCTATGGCCTGAGACATGTTGATGTACATTTCTAAGATTGTTTAGAGGATAGTTGATCTCACCGTCGTCATATTTATTTGTTCTGCTTAATTTTTTCACAGACATAACCATGAAAACATGGTAGTTTATCACATACGTAATTGTGCTATTCAGTCAGTTGATCTGCTTTCAAACATATTAACTTTAGACAGCCATAAATAAAGAGGGTATATGCTCCATGGAGAGCTAGAAAGCTCCTGTTCCTTGAATAAATTACTCTAAGGATCAAAATAAATCATAAAATTGTAGAACAAAAATATGTGATGTTTCAGGACCTTGGACAGTTAAAATATACTGCGTAATTTCGTCTAGCCACATAAGAAAGTTTGTGGTGCACTTTTAAACCTACAGCGTTATACCAGACCTGGTGCCTTGAAATATCTTGTTGTTTTCTCAAACAAAGCAAAATAAAATGACATGCAAAAATAATGTAGGGGGCTGGTGGGATAGCTCAACAGACTAAGCACCTGGCTAGGCAAGTTCAGAGACTGGGGTTTGATCTCCAGTCCCACATGCTGTGCCACCCTCCCCCCACCCCCGGGGGGGTTGAGCCAGCAACTGAGTCTGGGTGTGGTGGTGTATGTTTACAATCCCAACACTAGGGATGCTAAAAACAGGAGAATCACTACAAGCAAGACCCTGTACCAAATACATAAATGGGAAAAAAGGAAGAGGGCCTTTTACACTTTTCAATATAAAAAAAAAAAAATGTAGGGAATGAAGGTTTACCTGTACTTTTCTCTAAGCATCTTTTTTTTTTAAATCTATTTATTTTTATTATTTAAATTTAACGCTGGGTGTGGTGGCGCACGCCTATAATCCCAGCACTCGGGAGGCTGAGGCAGGAGGATCTGTGCAAGTTTGAGACCAGCCTGGGCTACAAAAGTGAGCTCAAGGCCAGCCAGAACTGCATAGTGAGACCCTGTCTCAAAAAGGCAAAAAAATAAAAAATAAATAAATTTAACAATGGTTATATTACATATTTTCATCATCAGATCAGTTTAGATTAATAGATATAGATATATAAGGTTGATCAAACAATTAAACATTAACACTTTCAATAAACATTACTTTTTTTTCTTTTCCCCTTTCATTTTTTAACAGTTGACACATTGCATATTGTCCTCACAATAGTTCTACAGAGCACAGTGTGTAGCAATGACCCATCTTCCTATTGATGTTGCTAAGAAAAAAAAAAAAAAAAAGAAAGAAAGAAAATTAAATTCTTCTCTTTGTACTAAGAGAAAGCAGATGCATACACAGTCCAATATTCTACAATTTCAGTGGGCCACCAGTGAAGCTTGCAATGTTGGAGGCTATTGATCCAAGCCTCCTACAGCTCATCTCATCAGTCTAGCTCTGCGTTTCATGCATTGTAATTAAGCTTTTTTTTTTTTTTGCTGGGTGATCAAGGGCAAGTCAAAGCAAGACCTGTATAACAAAACATTCATTTTTTGTATCTTCCAAGGTCAAATCCCCTCAGGATTAAGTTTGGGACCATATACAGTACTTTGTAGAACTGTTGTTAGTGTCAGCTTTCGGGACAAGTCACTCTAAGCATCTTTCTAAAATAAATGTAACAGGATAATATGTGACTGAATAATCTGATAAATCAAGTTATTTGAGCTCCAAGCTTATGCTTAAAGAAGATGCAAATGCCAAACAGTGGTAAATGCAAATTGTTGAGTCACATTCTGAAATTTAGACTCTAAATCTGATTATGTTTATTTGCCTCATGAGTATTTTCAGAAAATACAAGTGATGAGGTTTTAAAAATGGATCATGGAGAATTTTCCATAACTCACATTTTGTAAGAAGAAAATGGAGACTTCTTTTATGAATACCATAAGCCCCAGACTGGATGCTCAGATCCAGTAAAAGCAAAGCACTTCGAAGCGTCAGTGAAGCCATGCTCCAAGTCATGGTGATGTGATTGTGGGAACACAGTCCTGAGTGACAGCTTCAGCTAGTTTGCTATCACTTTTGAAGGTGTAAGCAGGCACTTTTAATTACATGGTTATGAAAAATGGCAGGAAAGCCATGTTAGAAGAGCAAAGACAGCTCAGCGTCACTATTGTGGAGGACTCCTGAGCAGCTCTCCCCGAAGGAAGAGCGATCAATCGTCTCCATTTTAGCTGAGCCTGACCCTATTTCCTTGTATCGATTTGTACAGAGCTGGCTAGGACTTCTCTTTATCCTTTCAACTGGCCTTAAAATGTATATTGGTCTAGCTGGAGTGCTAGTGGTAGTCTCTGAAGGTGGCATGCATGTTTCCCTGATAACATACACATGTTACTCTTTAATGTGAGCCGGGTCAATATAGGATGAAGAGCCAGTGTTCTGTGCTGTCAGCTGGGATCCAGCCTTAAGATATAGGCTATGATTTCCTGGAGCTTGAAAGCTTACACATCAGAGATGAAGCACTAGGCCCCTGTTGAGGTTTATGTCTAGTTGTCCCCCCAAAATCTCATGCAATCATGGGGCAAGGACTTCTGGAGTTTGAGACTTGACGCATGATCCACTGGGATTTTGTGTTTTAGTACTGATGGGATTATGGGGTCTGAGTACTGCTGGAATTACTTGACTCATTCTCGACTGGGATTATGTGTTTTGGTACCGATGGGACTATGGGTCTGAGTTCTTCTGGGATCATGGGTGTGGTCTAAGGCAGATAGGCTGAGTCAGAGAGCCTGAATGTAATATAAAGAGAGACAGGGAGACAGACTGGAGCTGTTGCTGTCTGCTGCCCGGGTTGGTCAGTTACTTCTGCCACCATTTTGTTTCTGTTCCACTGCCATGAACTGCTGGCCTCTGCATTGTGCTGCTCTGCCTTGGATCCAGCTGAGTATGGATTGAAACCTCCAGTAACTGTGAGCTAAATGAACCATTCCTTCCTTCATTTTGGGTGTCAGGTATTTGTCTCAGCAACAAGAGAAGAGTAACTAAGGCAACCCCCAAACATTAGACACTATCTCTATAACATAATGAAAATCACTTTCTCTGCATATCCTTTCTGTATATGGCAGAGGTAAATACAGACCCCTACCCAGCTCAGCTCTCAGTACTCCCCTACTTTCCACAATTCTCCACCATTCCTTCTCAAGTCACTCCTCCTCCACTGAATAAAACCTGGGTACAGCCCTGGGTCAGCTCTCTTTGTTCTGGAAAGCTATCCTTGTGGCTGGACTTAGGGCTCCATGGCTCCTCAATGATTATAAATGTTTTAGTGTCTTTGCTTTTGCCCTGAGTTGAACTGGAAGTAATAGATTGGAATTAACTTAGAGTCCAATAAAGTATCTTTGGGATTACAAATATAAATTTTTTGGACTGAGACAAGAACCAGGAAGGGACTCCTACAACTACCATCTGAAAAAAGAAAATTGAATGGTTTTTCAAATGGGCACAGATGAGAAAGATTTCCAGGGCTATGGAGAAATGGGCACTTGCAGAGGGCCTGCTGGGGAAAGCAGACTGGTACAAATCCTTAAGAGAGCAATTTAGGAACTTGGATCAAGAGCCTATAAAAAGATAATGAAGCTGCATATATAATGGCAGTTAACATAATTCCAGTCCATTGTTAAGTAGAAAAAAGTCACCAAGTCACATGAGTATATATATATATATATATATATATATATATATCATAAATTCTAAAAGGATACACATGGAAATATCACATAAAAGGGTAGGATAAGACTACTTACCTTTCTACATGATTTTTGTCTATCTGTGTCCAGCATGAATTACTGCTTCCATTTTCAAAACAACCACTTGTCCAATCACCAACAGTATCCTAGAAGTACAGTCTTCCTGTTTTCTCTCTTTCAGTGGTCCATGTTTGATGGAGTTGGCTTTGGCATGTTTGAGATACTTAAAGGAAGCTAGTGACACCAGACAGTCGGGGGCAAGAAAGGAAATGGGCTCAGATAAACTCAGATGAATTATTCCCAGTTTTGAGGCCATTAAAATATTTATAGCTTATTCTGGAAGCAATTGACCACCATTTCAAAGACAGGCCTAAGAAAAGGCAATGATTAAATTTGCAAAAGTTTTGTTGTGTTTTACACTGTCTGGCTTCTGTGTAGAGACGAGAATGGAGTTAAGACAAGATGAGAAATCAGAGAGACCAGGAAGAGGATCTCAGGATAGGGCAAGTAAGATGGAGACATTGAAAGTATAGATGGGAGGAACTGGAGAGATTTGATTTAATTTAGGAAGTAAAAATAGCAGAACTTGTTTATGTGGCAGGGTAAGAAGGAAAAAATTAAGAATCTCCCTACATTCATTATCACAGATAACTCTGACAGTCATTCTTTAATGTTAAATGTATAAAGACAAAGAAATTTCTTTCAGTTATGGTTTTCCAATCTTTTTATTAAAGCATGCCATTGTAGTGGATTAAATGGTGACACCTGAAGAGATATGGCCATGTATTTATTCCAAGAGGGCATTTGCAAATACAATTAAGAATCTTGAGCCGGCTGGGGATATAGCTCAGCAGTATAAGCGCCTGCCTAGCAAGTGCAAGTTCCTGAGTTTAAACCCCGGGATTTAAAAAAAAAAGGAATCTTAATATAAGGAGGGTTTTTTTTCCAATAAATATCTCTTGTTGTCTCATTAAGATATCACAGATTGGCTTTGGAATCCAGAAGCTTCTTTCTGTGGCTGGGCTAATTCTTGGATCTTACTCATCTGACCACTGAACTGTTCCTGTTCCCTTTTCAGAAACATAGATACAATCCCACAATTTCCTGATATCCTTGTTTCTGACTACTGCAGCTCACTGAATCACAGCAGCTGAATTTGAAACAAGCACAGTGTCATTTCCTTCAAGGATTAGCTCATCTTTCTGGGCTTGAGATACTGAGCAAGCAACACCTGCCCTCATACAAACTCGGCAAATGTATTTTTCAGCAGTTGGGAGGCTGAGGCAAGAAGATTGCCCTGAGTTTGCAGCCAGCCAGGGCTACATAGTGAGATGCTGTCTCAAAAGAAGAACATATTTAAGAGAGAGGCAGAGATCACACAGACAGAAAAGACCATGTAACCCCAGAAGCAGAGAACAGAATACAAGCAGAAGTCAATCTCAATAGCGGCTAGAAGCTAACAACAACAAAAAGACTGGATTCTCCCACAGAAGCTTTGGATGGGCTCTATTGTATTTCAGCCTGCAGAGATATGAGAAAGTAAATTTCTTTTATTTTACAACAGGGCCAGGGAAATAGCTCAGTAGAATAAGCTTTTACCTGGCAAATGCATGATCCTGAGTTCAATCCTCAGTACCACCAAAAAAAAAAAAAAAAAAAAATTACTGTACACTGCACATTTGTGATCATTTTTATGGCAGCCACAAGAGACTACTGCAGTCATATATTATTTTAAAACTGCACAACTCATAAGTGCACAGCTTAATAAATCATCACAAAGTGTTTATAACTTTTTCTCATTTAAAAAACAACTTTTAATTATGGAAAATTTCAAACACACATGAAATAAGAGAAGGTAATATAATCAACTTTCATTCTCAAACCCATTTTGAACAATTGTCAACAAATGATCAGTCCAGTGTAATCTGTACTCCTACTCACTTCCCTGATATTGTACTAATTTTAGAGGGATATTTTTAGAATATTCCTGCATTGACTCCTTTTTAACATTATCAAAATACCAAATATCAAATTAACAAAATATGCTTAATAATAATAATGGTTGATTGTGTCCCCTTGAGAAGTTTAGAAACTTAACTAAGGCAACTCAACAATTTTGTACCTCAGGGTGTATAGGACCCGCCCTAGGCCAGCAAATCTGCATCTGAGAGTGTAGAGGGCCCAGGCTCAGGCAGCTCTTCACCTCGACGCATAACAGTGAAATGAGAGAGCCGGGTGTGGTGACGCATGCCTGTAATCCCAGCATTTAGGAGGCTGAGGCAGGAAGATCAATGCGAGTTCGAGACCAGTCTTGGCTACAAAAGGAAGCTCAAGGCCAGCCTGAACTAGCAAGACCCTGTCTCAAAAAGACAAAGGAAGAAAATAAAAAGTGAAATGAGAAAGTACCCACTGACTTCAGTTATTTGGAAGAGCTCCGGTCTTTGCCTTGGCTTAGATATCATCTCCTGGCTTCCAGTGCAGACTCTTCAGCCTTCTGTCACAAATGCATTGGCCTCCCAATATGGACTTGCACAGGACACTGTAGTGAGCTCCAGACCTTGGACTGACACCTTTTGCCTCTGCACCCTTCCTCATTCCAACTCTGTAGCTGACCATGGAAAGCCAATTTTGTAATTTATTTCTGTCTGTCTGTCTGTCTGTCTGTCTGTCTTTCTTTCCTTCTTTCTTTTGTATTTAGTACAGGGTCTACAGGGTGTGCAGGGTCTCACTACACAGACTGGACTTGTGGTGGCTCTCCTGTTTTCAGCCTCCCCAGCACTGAGATTACAGGCATGCACTACCACGCCCAGTCTCAATCACCATCTCAGTGCACCCCAGGGATAGGGCTGGCAAAGTATGTTGGGGGTCAAACCCAGGCCTGTGCTCTGCCTAAATAGGTGCTTTAGTCTGGGTTGAACTGTCTGGCAAGCCCTCCCAATCTTGTAATTTCTTATACAGTTATATTTGTATATCTTGTGATACATCTGTTTCTGTAGTAAAACACTGACTGATACAGATGCCTAAGCAGTATTAAATTTCACCAAGTTCCTGATATGTATATTATTTTTTTATTCAGTTAGTTCATTTGAAACCACATTCAGCAGTCATAGGGGCCAAGGGGTTTGATCCCCTGGCCTGCTGTGCCAGCCCCACCCCAAGGGCATACTGAGCTGACAATTGAGACTGGGCATGGTGGTGCATACCTATAATTCCAGCTCTTGGGAGGCTGTAAACAGGTAGAGTCCAATCTAGTAGTGAGACCCTGAACACCCTGTAGACCCTTCCCTAACATATATATATATATATATATATATATATATATATATATATATATATATCAGATAGTCACACTGAATTTGTTTGCTAGGTCTCTTAGGTGGTTTTTTTTGGGTTTTTTTTGTTTTGTTTTGTTTTGTTTTTTTTTTTGGTCTTTTTGAGACAGGGTCTTGCTATGCAGTTCAGGCTGGCCTTGAGATCACTTTTGTAGCCCAGGCTGGTCTTGAATAGGTCTCTTAGGTCTTAAGCTATAAGTTCCCCTTCTTTTCTTTTCCATGCTTATTTATTTATTGAAGAAGTCAGTTGCGCTAAAGAATTTCTCAGACCTTAACTCATCCTTCAGTGACTCTAATAATAGTTCCTCCCTCCCTTGAGTTTCCTCTAAACTGAAAATCAGACCTAGAGTCGATACAAGTAAATATTGCTAGCAAGAATACTTCATGTGTGAGACTTTGTATTCTGTATTTTATCATTCCCATGCCTGGGTGATTTTTTTTTTTTTTTTTTTTTTTTTTTTTTTTTTTTTTTTTTTTTTTTTTTTTTTTTTTTTTTTTTTTTTTTTTTTTTTTGTATAATCCTATGGCTTCAGGTATGGTCAACAGCTTATTATAAAACTTCCCATTCATCTGTCTCCTGATTGTCTCATATCTGTTGTGGCCTGACATAACTCACTCCATTTTAGGTCACCTCCGCCATATTATTGTTCTGTATGCACCGAAACTAAGTTAAGTTTCGGTTTCCACGGTCACTGTTTCCGTGAGTGTCTGTTTCTCCATTGTGATGTCAATCACACGTTGAACCCCTTGCGTTTAGTACAGCCCAACAGCTTGCGCCGTCCAATGAAGTTACAAGTTATCACACCCCCTTGTTCATTTCACTAATCGAGGAAAAGGTCAACTCTATAAGATTGCAGTTGGCTTCTGTAGTACTGCTTGCTTCTCTATAATGTGTATCTTCCTATCAGATTATGGGTCCTCATGCCCCTTGTTCTGTAAATCCACCAATCAAAAAGATTTTTTACCCTGTTAATGACTGCGGTTGGCTTCTATATCACTGCTTGCTTCTATATAATCCCTATGCACCTCCCTCTTGGCGCGTTTCTCTGTGCACTTGCACTGAGACCACCACTGGGTACCGGCTAAAATAAAGTGCTCTTTTTCTTTTTGGGCATCTGCCTCTGTTGTCCCATTCTTAGAGTACAACAATATCCACTTGCTGTCATTGGCTTGAACCATCATTTGGGGTTACAAAGTGATAGTCTAGTTTTTTTCCTTATTCTTTCTCTGTTATCTTTTGTATAAAGAACTTTTTGTGCATATTTGTTTAGCTTGAGACCCAGTCTATAGAGGAGAAACAGGATAACTGTTTAGTTCTTTCTCTTAACCAATTTTTAAAACAAGAACTTGGTTTCCTAACCGCCAAAGATGACCAATATCATTCGTTTATGCTGCTCTATGTCATCAGGAAATTATTACCGTAATTAACATTTTATTTCTTGTTTTCATTGTTCTGGCCAGAAGATGCAATGTATTATGTCCTTAGCTATGTCATCCCAAAATATTTAAAGACACCTTTACTCTTATAACTAACTATACATGTGTCATTGATTACAGCCTCTCTTGTAGTAGGAGTACCATAATAGGAAGAGGTCATGGCAGCTGAGGGATAGATCAAAATCACTTACCTTTTTAGTAGCAAAATCCAGGTAAGACCAAAAATTCATAATTTTTCCTCTGAAATATAACTGAGGTGGTTAGGCTATTAATTTGCCACACATTATACTTCCAGATGCAAAGAAATTGCAGGGATCATATTATAAACACATGAAAAATATTAATTCACTTTCCATGACTGTGATAAAACTACCTGAGGTAATCATCTTAAAGGAAGAAAGGTTTACTTGGGCTCACTGCTACAAAGCTATTATTCCTTGGTCATTTTGCTCCATTGCTTTTGGGCAAGAGCTTCACTGCAGGGAGCACAAAGCAGGAGAAAGGCACAGGTGGAACAGCCTAAATTCCTTCCACTGGGCCTCACCTCTTAAATGCTGTATCACATCACAATAGCACACAGACTGGTGACCAAGTCATCCATATATGAGCCTTTGGGAGAATCTCCAAGTCCAAAGCCCAGCAGAGGGTGAGAAGTAAAAGTGTGAGTGCCTGGTGATCACATGTAACACTTCTTGTTGTGCTTGGTGAGAAGACAGTACATAATGATTTGTGCCCAATGCATGGGATCCAAGCCAGCTGCTGAACTGAAGGGCTTGACTTTGGTTGGAGAAAAACACTTCTCTCACCTTGACAATGAAAACAATCAGTTCACTTCCGTTTTGAAGTAGAACACCGGGCTGAGGAGCTAGCTCAGCAGTCTAAGTGCCTGTCTGGCAAGTGCAAAGACCCAGGTTTGATCCCCAGTACTGTATGTCATACTGGCCTTGGAACCCCAGGTGTGCCATGCTGGCTCAAAACTGAGTGCATCTGTAATCCCAGCACTGGGGAGACTGAGACAAAAGGACCACTATGAGCCCCACCTGCATAAGGAGACCCTGTACCAATACATAAATGAATAAAGAGTAAAGTAGAACATAAAATACTAAGACTGGAAGGATAATTCCATGTCCTGTTCATCCACCTCTTGCTTATATTATATTTATTTATTTATTTATTCATTCATTCATTTAGTATTTCAGGGCAGGGTCTACAAGGTCTCACTACATAAATCATACCATAACAATCTACCTGGGTTCAACCTCCCACAAGTTGGAATTACAGGCAAGCACCACCACACCCAGTCTCCATCTCCATCTCACTGAAACCCACGGGTGGGGCCAGCACAGCACACTGAGAATGAACCACCAGCCCCATTGTCTGCCTAAGGAGGCATTTTAATCTGTTGAGCTATTTGGCTGGTCGACTTATGTTGTACTTAAATAAATTAAATGTTAATGTTCAACAACTTTACATTTAATAGTCAGTTAAATTTAAAACAAAATTTTTTGAGAGAGGTTCTTTTTTTTTAATGAAAGATATCAGTTTATGTACCCAAGTTCAACAAACTACAAAATAATGACACAAGAGTCACAATAAATCCTATCAGAATCAAAATAGACAGAGAACCTTCACAGAATAGAGGTAACTTGTTTTGTGCTTATGTGGTATTTTACAATGTACAATTGTATGTGATATTTTACAATGTATAACTGCATGCTGATTTCCTTTTCTGTGTACTTTTAAAGTTATATTCCTGGGAGCACAAAAGTATATTAAACTTTAAAACAATACAGTCTGGGGCCTGGCGGGATGGCTCAGTGGTCTAAAGCGCCTGCTTGGAAAAGCTGGGGCGGCTTCAGGGACCATGGTTTGATCCCCGGCACCACATGCTGCGCCAGCCCTGCCCTCGGGACAGGCTGAGCCGGCCATAAAAATGAGTGAATAAACAAACAAAGGTTCTGAAACAAGAAAAAAAATAAATAAAATAAAAAATTAAAAAAAAAATAAAAATAAAACAATACAGTCTGAATTAACACCAACTCCACTTAATTCTATATTCTTCTACATCTATATCTTTCCTAGGTACATTGTTATCATGAATTAAATCCTTATATATCATGAGTCCATTAGCATAAACTTGTGGCTATTGTTTTATACATTTGTCTTTAATAATGTAGGAGAAAAGAGGAAATACCACATCAACAATGCAACAGATATAAAATCAACACACAAAAACCAATAGCACTTCTTTATACCAACAGTGAACTCAATCATGAAGAAAAAGTACCACCCAAAATAGGATCAAAAGGCCAGCCTGAAAGCTCAGCTGACTGACTAAAGCACCTGCTTTAGCCGAGCACAGCAGCCAGGGTTTGATCCCCAGCCCTAGCCCCCAGGGCACTCTGGGCCATTGAGACTGGGCGTGATGTCAAGCACTTGGGAGGCTGAGGCAGGAGGATCAGTGTGAGTTGGAGATCAGCCTGGGCTAAAAAGTGAGCTCAAGGCCAGCCTGAACTGCATAGTGAGACCCTGTCTCAAAAAGGCAAAAAAAGAAAAGAAAAGAAAGAAAGAAAGAAAGAAAGAAAGAAAGAAAGAAAGAAAGAAAGGAAAAAAAGAAACCAGAAGAGGCTGGGGAGATAGCTGAGCAGCATAAATGCCTGAATTCCTGTCTGGCAAGCACAGATCCTGAGTTTGATCCTTGGTAACAGGGAAAAAAAAAAAAAAAAAAAAAAGGCTTGAGGCTGGTGAGATAACTCAGCAGCATGCAAGGTCCCAAGTTAGATCCCTGGTACCATAGGCTGTGTCATCCCTGGAAGTCCTGGTGCACCTTGCTGGCCCTGAAGCTAGGCATGGTGGCACATACCCCATAATTCCAGTGCTGGGAAGCTCAGAGAGGAGGATCACTACAAGTTTGAGCTGCATATCAAATAAAGAAGAAAAAAATTTTAAATTCATATCGAAGTAGGAGAGCCTGAGCATCACAAAAACAATCCCAGATAACAAGATCAAAATGGAAAGCATCATAATACTAGTTCAAATTATACTTCAAAGCTGCGACGATGGTGTGATGGTGCCAAACTGCACGGCATGGGCACAAAAACAGACACATGGACCAATGAAATGGAGTGCAGGGTCTGTAAACAACCCCAGACACACTTAGCTATTTTATCTTTGACAAAAGGGTCAAAAACACACTAGAGAAAATGTAGTGCCTTTAACCCATGGTGCTGGGAAAACTGCAGAACACTGGATCTAGACCTATATATCTCACCATATTCTAAACTAAAATCAAAATGAATCAAAATTTTAAATGGTAAGTCAGAAATATTTATTCTGCTGCAAGGTTAAATAGTCAAAACTCTTGATCACAGAGTCGTGGACAAGAAATTTCTGAACAGAAGCCAGTAGCCCAAGAAATAGTACCAAGAATCAACAAATGAAATGATATCAAATTGAAAATCTTTTGCATATGAAGAAACAACAAGCAGAATGAAGAAATAACCTAAAGAATTGGAAAATGTTTTTCATCTATTCCTCAGACAGGTAAGTAATATTTAAACTATATAAAGACTGGGACCTTACACCGCTTATCTCCCAAAAATAGGTCAAAGAGACAAAAAGTTAGCAAAGTAGCAGTAGAACAGAACCAGAACTTGGAACAAATAGATTTAATGGACACATACAGAGTGTTCCACCCAACCACATCTGAAGATGCATTTTTTTTCAGCTGGACATGGGACATTTTCTAAAACAGATCACATACTAGCCCATAGGTCATACTTAAGTATATGAAAAAAAACAGAAATTATCCGATGCATATTATCTGACCACAGGGCAATGAAACTGGAAATAAATGACAAAAGAAACCACAAAAATGCCATAAATGCATGGAAATTAAACAACACCTTCCTCAGCAACCAATGGGTTACAGATTAAATTAAGCAATATCTGCAATTCAATGAAAATTCAGGCATAAGTTATAATGATTTACGGGATACAATGAAAGAAGTTCTTAGAGGAACGTTTGTAGCAGTGAACTCATGCATTAGGAAAACAACAGGAACAAACAAATACCCTAATGCTGCACCTTAAATGTCCAAGAAAAGAAGGGTAAACAAGACCCAGAGCCCAAAGACAGGAGGAAATTATAAAGATGAAAGCAGAAATTAATGCAATCGAGATGAAGAAAACAATACAAAGAATTAATGAATCAAAAAACTGGTTCTTTGAAAGATTAAATAAACTTTATAAGCCCCTAACTAACCTCATCAGAAAGAAGAAAGAAAAAAGTCAAATTCAATCAAGAAATCCAGTAGAACTAACCCTAGCACTACTGCTAACTCTAACGCTAATTCTAGCATTAACGCTAATGCTAACTCAAACACTAATGCTAACTTCAGCTTTAATAGTAAATTTAACAATAATGCTGGCTCTAGCTTTAATGCTACTGCTAACTTTTACATTAACACTAACACTAGTGCTAATGTGAGCACCAATACCACCTTTGTAATGCTAACACTAACTTTAATACTAAAGCTATTTTTTTAAGAAACTAGACTTACTTATCGAAAGGACTGAAACAAAATCTGTCCTCATTGAATTTTATACTTAGCAAACATATCTTTGAAAATTAAATGTAAAATATCTTCCAGCTATACAAACTTGAAATATTCTAATAGCTCCAGACATAACATGTAGAAAATAATGAAAAAGATAATGCAGAAAATAAGAGAAATTGCTATATGATCCTGGACAAAGAATAAAGAGTTCTCCAGACCCACCCTTAAGGCAGCCTAAGCCAGCTAAAGGAATAAATAAATAAATAAATAAATAGCTCTCAAAATAGTAGTGATGCAGGACTATGTAAAATATTGTATTAGATGAACCCTCTTAAAGGCTCATTGAAGGGGCCCAGCAGGATGGCTCAGTGGTCTAAAGCTCCTGCTTAGGGGGCAGCTGCAGGGACTGCGGTTCGATTCCCCGGCACCACATGCTGCACCAGCCCTGCCCTCAGGGCAGGCTGAGCTGGCCATAAAAATAAATAAATAAACAAACAAAAGTTCTGAAACAAGAAATAAATAAATAAATAAATAAATAAAATTCTTTTAAAAAGAACAAATAAAAGCTCATTGAAGATTTCCACAAAACAGTATCAATCCTATGTCAGGTTGTATACATATTTTTTCTTCTGTGTGTGTGTGTGCCTGTGCCTATGTGTGTAAAAGACAAGGAAGAACTATTATAAAGTCAATGGAAAATGGAAATACACTTTTTAAACTTTCTAATAGTAGGAGAAAATATCATACCATGTCTTATAAGTAGATTCTAAGTCAAAGAAACAGTATAAATCATAAAAAAATTAAACAATATTCAGAAAATTAATTAAATATTAATTAATTCAAAATTAAATTAAATATTTCAAAATAATATTAAAAATTAAAATTAAATTGTGAGTCCAACTAAAAGGCCAGGATGTAGTATATCATATGTACAAATCTGTGGTCAATTCAGAGTACTCACACAGTATTTGATTAGGCTAATATATACAAAAACATCAACTAAGGGAAAGTTTTCATGATAATAAAGAATTACTGGGAATAAAACATAACCAAGAACATCCAGAATTGGCTGCCAGGCTTCTTCTCAAGTTTCCATCCTCAACTGACCTGCTCCACCCCAGCCTCCACCATGTCCATAAGGGTGACCCAGAAGTCCTACAAGGTGTCCACTTCAGGTCCCCAAGCATTCAGCAGCCTCTCCTACACCAATGGGCCTGGTTCCTGCATCAAATCCTCCAGCTTCTCCCGAGCGGGCAGCAGCAGCAGCTTCCAGGGTGGCCTGGGGCTGAGTGGATATGGCAGGACTGGTGGTGTGGGGAGCACCACGGCCATTCAGGCAAACCAGAGTCTGCTGAACCCCTTGAACCTGTTGAGGTAAACCTCAACATCCAGGCCATGAGTATTCAGGAGAAGGAGTAGATCAAGAACCTCAGCAACAAGTTCACCTCCTTCATCGATAAGATTCAGTTTCTGGAGCAGCAGAATAAGATACTGGAGACCAAAAGGAGCCTCCTACAGCTGCAGAAGACATCCCAGAGTAACATGGACAACATGTTCGAAAGCTACATCAACAACCTCTGGCTACAGCTGGACACACTGGGTCAGGTGAAACTGAAGCTGGAGGCAGAGCTTGGCAACATGCAGGGGCTGGCGGAGGACTTCAAGAGTAAGTATGAAGATGAGATCGACAAGTGTACAGAGATGGAGAATGAATTTGTCCTCATCAAGAAGGATGTGGATGAAGCTTACGTGAAGAAGGTGGAGCTTGAGCCACACCTAGATGGGCTGACTGTTGAGATCAACTTCCTCAGGCAGCTGTATGAAGAGGAGATGACTGAGCTGCAGCCTCAGATCTCGGACACATCTGTGGTGCTGTCTGTGGACAACAGCCGCTCCCTATACCTGGATGGCATCATCGCTGAGATCAAGGCCCAGTATGAGGAGATCACCAGTCACAGCCGAGCGGAGGCCGAGAGCATGCACCAAGTCAAGTATGAAGCGTTGCAGACTCTGGCTGGAAAGCATGGGGATGACCTCGGTCACATGAAATCTGAGATCTCTGAGGTTAACCACAGTATCAGCTACCTCCAGATGGAGATTGAGGCCCTCAAAGGCCAGAGAGTGTCCCTGGAGGGTACTGTCACTGATACCAAGCAGTGCGGGAGATGGCCAATAAGGATGTCAATGCCAAGCTGGCTCAGCTGGAGACTACCCTACAGAAGGCCAAGGAGGACATGGCCCAGCAGCTGCATGAGTACCAGGAGCTCATGAACGTCAAGCTGGCCCTGGACATTGAGACTGCCACCTACTACAGGCTGCTGGAGGGCAAGGAGAGCAGGCTGGAGGCTGGGATGCAGAACTTCAGCATCCACATGAAGACCAGCAGTGGTTATTCAGGAATGCTGAGCTCACCCAGTGGGTGCCCCACAAGCCCTGGCTTTGGGAGCCTCCAAGCCCTGGCTTCACCTGCACCAAGTCTGCTGTGGTTGTGAAAAAGATCGAGACCCGCGATGGGAAGCTGGTGTCTGAGGCCTCTGATGTCTTGCCCAAGTGAGTGAGCCACAGCACCTCTCTCAGCCCACACCTCTCCTGAGGCTGCCCCAGAGCCTATGGAGAGGCAGCTGTACAAGTAAACATTAGGAGAAAGAAACCTACCTGAGTCTCAGCTTAGCCCTCAGCCCACCCTTGGGGGACATTACTTCCTGTCCTCCCCTCCCCTTCTTGATCATGTCCTTCACCAAAACCTAGTTCACTTGTCTTTTCCAAAATAAAACCTAGTTTTGCCACCTGAAAAAAAATGACCAAAATATTGGAATGGGAAATATATGGCCAGCACTTCTAACAATTTGGGGATAGGATATCGCACAAAGTTCTAGCATGTAGTGGACGTGGACAGTGTTCATGATGCTTACTGGTAGCTAGGTGTAACTTGTGGAATTGAGCTACTGCTATTTCCTTAATATCCATCCTGTAGACCCAAGCGAATCATGATCCATTGGGTTCAGGAGAAATCCATTTGTAGATTATGCTGATGAAAATATTTTGCTGCTGTATACAAAAGGATAATTGAAAAACTGCTAAAAAATAAAAATAAAAAAAGAAAGACCACTGCTATATGCCTCTTTTTCTCCTGTGTTTAATTTTTTTCCCTATTTGGTGAGTTCTTTCCATTCTTATTCATGGAGTTGTGGTTATTTTAATCCCTCTCTAGAACATCTTTTAATAGTCTGTATAGCATTGGCTTTGTTGTTATGAAGGTCTTCAGTTGTTCTTTATCAGGGAAGTATTTCACTTCTCCATTATACTTGAAAGAGAGTTTTACAGGGTATAGCAGTCTGGGCTGAAATTTGTTTTCTTGCAAGACTTGAAATACTTTGCTCCTTAGCCAGGAGTGGTGGTACATGCCTGTAATCCCAACACTTGGGAGGTTGAGGCAGGAGGATTGCTGCGAGTTTGAGACCAGTCTGGGCTACAAAAGTGCGCTCAAGGCCAGCTTGAGCTGCATAGCAAGCCCCTGTCTCAAAAAGACAAAAAAAAAAAGAAGAAGAAGAAGAAAGAAATAATTTGCTCCATGCTCTTCTTGACTTGATGGTTTGTGAAGATAAATCTGCCACTATTCTGATGGATTTTTCTTTAAATGTTATCTGTTTCTTTTATCTAGTAGCTTTTAGTACATTGTTCCTGTGCTGAATTTCCAGGATCTTGATTATTCTATGTCTGGGTGTGGTTTTAATTTGATTGATGTTATTTGGAGTTCTATATGCTTTGGTTACCTAAATGTCATATTGTTTTCCTATATTTGGGAAAGTTTTCTGCTATTACATCTACCCATATTCTTTTTATATCATTTGTATTGACTCCTACTTTCTCATTGATGCCTATTAGTCTTACATTGCCCATCTCTGCATCATCTTGCAGATGTTAAATTATTTTTTATCACATCCTAGTTGGTTTCTTTTGAGCGGGGCATTGTTTGCTTGTTTGTGTGTTTTTGCAGTACCAAGGATTGAACTCAGGCCCCTGCACTTGCCAAGCAAGCACTTATTCTCCTGACTTATCTCCCCAGCCGCTATCCTAGTTGTTTTTAAGAGACCTTACCTTTTCACTAGTTGCAAAGGTTTGGCCAGCTTGTGATTAAGGTTTTGGTTTCCCATGTAGCACTTTGAATATGCTTCATGCATTCCATTTCTTTCCTATATTGATCATTCAAGGAATTCATCATTTTTCTATTCTCCTCTATATTTTATGGGTGTCTTCTGTAGAAGCACTTAGTACTTCTTTCATTATAGCTATCATTTCTGTTTTTACTTCAGAAATTATTTCTGAACTGATTTCTGCTATACCTTGCTGCAGTTTTTTACTTCAGATGCTATTATTTCAGAGATTTTTAGGTGTGTGATTTCTAATTTCTATGGAAATTTCTATGCTATTGTTTCCTGCATTTATTGAGTGGGCTCAGGGCTTGAGAATGCACTTTTCTCCTTCTTTTTGTCATTTTGTACAGCACTATCTTCTGACTTTTGTTGTAGAGCTTTGGTGGAGTTATTACCTTAACACCAGATCTGTATCTACCAAGTTTGAACTCATTCAAGTCGGTGTGGCTTGGGTCTGGCTGCTGTGCTCCACTTCTTCCTGCTACAGCTTTTGGAAGGGAACCCACTGTGCCACTCTGACAAAATGTTCCGCACCTAGATCAGCTGGGTGAGTCTTGCTTCTAGCTCCTCTAACCACAGGGCTCTTCACCAGGCCTGTCTGATGTAGGAAGTTCCACAAACATGCCTGGCCTGAATGCTAGCTGGAGTGAGGATCTGTGGGCCCTGGGCAGTCCCACTCACACATCAGGCCTATGTGCTGGCTGAATTAGATTTTATTTTAAAAATATATTTTCAATATAAAATACAATAGTTCTTCATAACAGGGATTCAGATTAGTTTAAATTATGTACCCTTACTCTTGAGATATAACTATAATAGTGTAGTGTAGTATAATGCTCCAGGGGCTGTAAGAGAAAAGTTAACTCTTCAGTCTAGAGTCAGATTTATAAATAGTTTCAATAATTAGGGCCAGGGATATAGCTCAGTGGCATGAACACCTGCCCGGAAAGCATAAGGTCCTGAGTTTTATCTCTGGTACAAAACAAAAATATCAATAACCATTTGTTGGATATTTGTTATATCTTTAAGAGCTAAGCCTATAATTTTTTCACATACCAATCTGAAGTTACCATGTGTCCTCAAATTACCTTATGTTTATTTTTTAAAGAGAATAAAAATTAGTAACAAAAAACATTAGAAAGATACAGAATTTCACTAGATAAATGGACAGGACTTCAGCAATGGTTGTTATATTGCCTTTTGTTGCCTTTAAATTAGTCATTCATATTACCAGATATAAGCAGGCAAAGTTGATCAAAAAAATAAAAAGAAGAGATAATTTAAGCATTAACTATTCCTTTCAATAGACCAGTAGAAATCAGCAGTATAATTATCCAAGCTACAATTATCCCACGTATATACATATATATATTTCTTTCTCCCTTCCTTCTTTCTCTCATTTATCCTTTACCTTATATGTTTTATTGTATATGATTTACATTATATTAGAGTTGAAAGAACTGGAAAATGTTTTCCTGGAAAGGATCAATGTATCACTCAGTGCTTATCTGAGAAACAGATTTAATGCAAGATATACAGATACGTAAGAATTTACAAGATTGGCTTCCAATGGCCATGCACAGTGTCAGTAGGGAAGAGTGAAGATATCTGCACACTGGGGATCTGAAGGAACCAGTCGAAGGCTTGGAGCTCAGTGTACTGTTTCCTATGAGTCCGTTTCAGGAGCTGAAGGCTCTGTCCTGGGGCTGAAGAGTATACTGAAAGTCAGGAGATGACAGACAAGGAGAAGTGAAGACTAGAGCTCCTCGGAAGAAAAAGAAGTGGGTCTTCCTTCCTCATTTCCATTTTATACCATTCTTGTGACAATCTTCCCTAGGCTGGGTCTTCATACCCAGAACTATGCTGAGCAAATTGAGTTGGGTGTTGCTTACTCAAGTTGATACAATAAATTAAGTCTAACAACCAATAATAGTTGTATTTCATCTATTGTACAATTCCTAAAGAAAAAATGATGTGGATATCTTCTTGTACGTCCTGCATTCTAAGTTTTACAACCATTATTTGAAGCAGTGTTCAGGGCAAAGGTTCTGCTTAAAACTATATTGCTGTCTTACTTTGTATAAAGCTAGAAATATGTTCTGAGCCAGATAATTGCATTGGCTAAGATGCATTAGGTTTCAAGTGTCAGAAAACCCAACCCAAACCACCCTAAGAAGACAAAAAATTTACAGGCTTTCATGATTAGAAAGATCACCTATTATTAGTTTTAGCCTTGCCTAATCCAGAGGGCTGAAAATATTCCACCTTTTCCTAACTCTCAGTTTCATGTCCTCTGGGCTGGTTCTACTTTTGCAGAATCTCTGCTCAAAGTTTCAAGGCCAGTACAACAGTGCTACACCACAGTCTTCTAAAAAGTCAAATTCTCCAGGGATGAACCTTTCTTTCTCTGAGGTCCTTGCACAGGTTTTGTTACATGTCAGTGGATCTGTGAGAGTCACACATCCATGACTGTGCTCCAAGAAATGTCATGTTTGTGTGGTCAGGTCTGAGTCAGTGGCTTATTCTCTGCTGGAGCTGGTGGCGATCAATACATAGTCAACGGTGAATGAAAGATACTGATACTGCCAAAAGGAGCATACTGGACAGTCCTAAGTGACAATTTCTTCCCCATTCTATAATGATCTTGAGGCCATTTTGACAAGAAATGCCACTGTTACAAAACTAAAACCCAAAACAGTATTTTTAATTTCTTTGCAAACCTCACGATAGATATCTTCCCCAAATGAGAGACATCAATATCTAGTCTAAAAAAGTCAAAGGAAGATTGTGTCTCCTGTATTGTATTCTCCTTTCATATTCAATTTTATAAAATGAATCAAATAATATTGAAAGGTTGAAAATAAATAATCATAATTTTAAAATCTTATTCATCATGGTACATTTAGGGAAGTTGAGTACACACAACCTCTTCAGTTTTGAGAAGGGTTTGTTGCTGAATGCTTTGCTTAGATCTGGAGGATCTGGTAAAGTCCCAAGCATTAAAGGCTTGATCAACAGCCTGTGGTGTGCTGGGAAGCTGTGGAGGTTTTAGGAGATAGGGTCTACCAGAAAAATACTAGGCCATCAGGAGAGTGCTCTTCAAGGATTATTCGATCCCTAGGCCTTTCTTCCACCTACTGGCTTCCGAACTACTGTGAGGCAGATAGTTTCATTCCACCACTTACTCCCCACATAATGTAATCACCTGCTCCAAGAGCAAAGAGCCAACCAATCCATGCCTGAAATCTCTAAAACCATGCACTGAAATAAACCTGTCTCCTTCAAGTTAATTAGCTCAGATATTTTGTCACAGCAATGAACAGCTAATACTAGACTTCAAACTACAGTGGGCTGAGGTACATAGTAATAGAAGACTTGAAAACAAAAACACATACCTCATACAAATCTAAACACTTAAAATCTTACCCTATATAAGACAGGGAAGAAACTACCCAGTAATACAAAGAATTCTTATTGTAGGAATCAATCTACCAAAGAAAGTAAATATATACATTGAAAATTTTATCTATACATTAAAATTACAGTACTCTGACAAAGAATATCAAAGAGGATATCAGAAAATGAAAAGATATCCTTTCTTCTTGGGTAGGAAAGCTAACACAGTGATAATGACTACATTCCCAAAATTTGTGTGTAGATGTAATGCAATCTTGATCAAAGCGCCACTCATAAAACATTCTTAAAATTCATTTAAAATCAAAAGAGAACTAGAATAGAAAAAGCAATTCTTGGCAACAAAGGCAAGGCAGGGAGCATCACCATTCGAGACTTGAAATTATACTACAAAGCTGCCATGATGAAATTAGCATATTTGAAAAAACATTTGAGGATCAGTGGAACATAATAGAATAGGCAGACACAAATCCAAACACACTCAGCCACTTTATCTTCTAGCAAGGGGCCAAACAAGTTCACTAGAAGAAAGATAACTTCTTTAATAAACAGTGCTGGAAGAACCGGCTTTCCACATACTAAAGACTAAAACTATACCCAAGTTTATCATCATGCACTAAACTAAAATTTAAATGGATCAAAGATCTTAATATTAAAATAGAAAGAACAAATATACTAGAAGACAAAATAGGTAGAAATCTTGAAGATACAGGTGTAAGAAGACACTTCATAAACAAATCCCAGATTGCACAGGATGTGCTACAAATAATCAACAGGTGGGAAGTCATCTCATCAAAAAGCTTCGCTACAGCAAAGAAATCACCAACAAATTGAACGACGACCCACAGAGTAAGGGTGGGGAAGAATTAGCCATATGTCTTTCAGGCAAAAGACTTATATCTAAACCACATAAAGAATTTTAAAAATCTGACCACCAAAATTCAACAACCCAATCCAAAAATGAACATCTAAGATGAATATGCATTTCTCAGATAAAGAAACACAAATAGTAACTAAATATGTGGGAAAAAAAGTTCAACATCACTGATAATTTGAGAAATGCAAATTAAAGTAGCACTAAGATTTCATCTTATCCCAGAAAGAATGGCTATTATCGAGAGATCAACCAATAACAAGTGCTGGAGGAGCTGAGGGCTCCACTGTTGATGGAAGTGTAGTCTGGTACAAGCACTGTGGAAATCAGCATGGTGAGTCCTCAAAAATCTAGGATTAGAGGTTCCCCGCTATTCCCCTTTTGAGTATCTTCATTAAAGAATTAAAAACATATGACAGTCGTATATGCGCACCCATGTTTACAGCAGCACAATTTATAATAGCTAAATCTTGGAAACAACCCAAATACCCATTAACTGAGTAACAGATGAAAACAAAAAGAAGATGTGGTTTCTATACAAGGGAGCTCTACTCGGCATAAAGAAGGATAAGTTTAAGGCATTTGTAGGTAAATGGATGCAACTTGAAAGCGTACTCATAAATGAGATACATCAGGCTGACATGTGTATAAGCATTGTATAGTCTCCGTGGTGTGAAAAACTGAAACAACACGTAAAAATCAAATGTACCATAGATATTGTGAAATGGGAAGAAATTTTTCAAAAGGAAAGAGGAACTAGGGTGAGGGAAAGGAGAAAGGAAGGCAGGGATAATAAAATAAAATACAAGATAGTTATGGTGCTAGTTTCTTAGCTCATTGAAAAGAAAGATTTGTGCTAGTATTTGGAGAATATTTATGCCATATCTGTATTCTGAGCAACTACTTTGAAAATAACAATATGTAATGTATTAACTATTGTTTTCTCCTGCTGTTTCATTATGAAATTTTGTTTTATTTCTCCCATAAAATTACATTTTAAGAAAACACTCTAAAAAATCGGCAAGAAAAAGATGGCTGTCCAGCAAAAAATTGGACAAATCCCCTGACCTTAACAAAAGAAGCTATTCCAAAGACCAGTGAGTGTGTGGGAAAATGTTCAATTTTATGAGTAATCAAAGAAATGCAAATTAAAGTCACAATATATGACACTATCCACGCACTCAAATATTACAAGTGTTGACAAGTACGTGTAACGGTGAAGGTTCTCATCCACTTCTATAGAGTATAAATTGACACTCATTTGGAAAATTGTAACAGAAGTACTTATAAATGTGGACATGGGTTTAATTGACACAGAAATTACGTTCCCAGATATATACCCAAAAGATATGGCTGAAAATGTTCGTTAGAAACCCAACTTGTAAACATTAAAATCTGAAAATCTACAGGCATCATAACACATGCCTGTAATCCCTTAGCTCTAGGAAGCTGAGGTAGTAGGATCACAAGTTCAAGGTCAGCTTAGATATCTTAGCAACTTACCTTAAATCCTGTTTCAAAAACCACATTTTTTGATGGGCTAAGACAAAGTGAAGCCCCTGGGACTGATCCTCACTGTGACATGTAAGCTTACTTGCCAATTTGATTGGCCTGGGGACCACCCAGAGGATGAGCAAAGTACATTTCCGGGTGGACATGGGTGGTTCATGGAAGTGTGGATACTGTAATAGTCCCTGGCTCCTTCCTTTCCAGTACTGTTCCCCTGTTTTGCTTTCTGATTTCTCTGAAACAAGCATCTTTGCTCCCCTGCACCCTTCTACCGTGATGTTTCTACCTTGCAGCTAGCCAACCATGAAACCATGAGCCAAATGAAACTTCCTTTTGCTTGAAGTTGTAGATGTCAAGTGTTATGTCTGAACAGCAGGAAAGCTAATGATACCCATAGGACCACACACACACACACACACACACACACACACACATGAAGCACCCAGCAACAGAACTAATCTACCAGTTGACATACAGTTACACAATGTAGTATTTTTTAATAGAATGGACAAGCAGCGAAAACCAACAACCACACAGATGAGCCTCACGAAGGCGCAGTTAAATGCAAAAAGTCAGATCCAAACCAATGCATGTGGCATTCTCCCATTTTTATGAAAGTCTAAAACTGGCTAAAATGATTCTATGCTACGAGAAGACAAGATATTAGGTAACTGCTTGCTAATGGTTTGTTTCTTGACAGAGGTGCTAGTTGCACCAGTGTATTAGGTTCATAAAATCCAACTAGGTGGAATTTGTACACACTTCTCTAAATATGTATCATACTTTTAAGGTTTAAAGTTAAAAAGGAAGAAACAGGTTAGGTCTCCAGCCTGTCATTTCCTTCCATTTTCAATTCTCTTGCTCTTTTATAAAGTTGCCTTTCAGTGTCAAAATATTTGGTTTATGTGAACAAGTGGTGGGTGGTTGATATGACTGCTCAATAAATGGTTTATATTGCGGTGGAAGCAGCACAGTGTAAGTGCCAGTTTTAACCACTTGGGACTGTCTGTGCATGATATTTTTTTTTCCTTACAGATATCACAATATTCAGTCAGAGTACTCGTATTCAGTTTTATTCTTGTGCAGCTGTAGATCATAGCTCCAGCTGCAGATTGTACCACAATGAATTGATTTTATGAAGATCAGCTGGTAGACACTTCATGAAGGCAATTACCAGATCAAGCCTCAGTGTTGGTTCTGAAATCTTGTTTGAAACAATGATGGAAGTCTGAAGTTTGCAATTCTTTTTCAAACCATCAACTGCTTCAAACTAACATTGATAGCCCACACCTTGCGTATGCAGAATGAATATTGGTTCAGTTCTAACAAAAATATCCATTTGGGAACATAAATTCAGGTGTCTCTGGGTAAACCCATCATCTTTGATCCAACAAGAATTGTTTATTGTTTGTAAATGAAAATTTTCCACATCAACTCTGATAAAGGCTAGACTAATCGTGATAGTAAAGAAAGTCATCACACTGACACAGCACTCTATGATTGAGAATAGTGGAGTTCGCGAGCTGTGCAAAGACACGAGAAAACCAAACATAAAAATGAAAATTCAAAAATTAAGACATGATGACTCAACTTAGAAACTTACTTTGCAAAAAGATAAAACAGCAGAGGTCAGGCATCAAGCAGTAAATCATTTTCTTCTAAGGTCTCATAACTTGACAGTGAAAGGCACAGTCCCTGGATGTCAAATATCAGGAAAGCCAAAGCAAGTTTTCTAACCCATAATGCTGAAAATAATATTATTGTCCTTTGGAAGTCACTATATTTGCTCTTGTTGGTGTACTACAGAAACTCCTACTTTCCAAAAATATTCAGCGTCATTTCTATGGCATAGTTTTTAACTGCATCATTTTTAAAGGTTTTCTCAGAGCCACAGATCGACATTTTAAAATGAACAAAACATACCAAGGGACCTCAAATTGTGCTCTTCAGAGTCTTGTGGGCTCCATTTTGATGTTTCCAAGGTGATCAGAGAAGGGACAAAGAGGAACATTCTGGGCTCTTCCAACCCCACCACAGTGTACGTAGAACACCACTTTTCTTGTTCTCACAATGGACTTCCATGTGGGTTTTATTTCTAAAATCATTCAATTATCTTAAAATAGGAACTAATAAAATTTTAAAGTGAATCATTTTCCTGGCCCAAACATCCTCAAAACTGAACAGTTCACAATTAGAAATATAAACAAACAACGGAGGCTCTGGCTAGGTAAGTGATTTGCCCCAAGTCCTATAGTTAGCCACAACACCGAACTAGAAACTGTATTTTCTGATTCTAATTTAAATGAGCTTTCCCAACTACAGTGTGCCCATCAAAGAACCCAGTGGGGCTGGAGATGTAGCTTGGCAAGCATTTGCACAGCTGGGGGTGGGGGGGATAGGGTCCCTGTGCTTTCCAATAAGAGTAATTGAAAAGAAACTATTACCTACATATTTATTCAAGCTTCACAGATTCCTTTACCATCAGTAGTTAAAGTCTTTGATACAGAGATCATCTGCGCTTTAGTAACACTTGGCATGCTACATAAAATGATATGGATAATAGAATTAAAGACAAACTATTATAAGTCCACCTCCTGTTTACTCCAAAGTGCTATTTGCAAATGGAAAAGGAAATTACCAGCTAAAAGCATTAAACTGGTTACAATCTGGAATCCTTCAACGGAGTAAAGCTGCCATGGGAACTGACTAGCTGATTTTTAAAGCTAAAATGAGACTCTTAAATGCACATATGAGTATTTCTTTAATATCAAGATACAAAAATGCTCGTGCAATTAAACACAATCTTTGTTGTGGTTGTTGTTGGTATACCACATATTTAAAAAAAACCTACAACAGTAATTTATTTATCCAATCTAATAGCTAACGGGTTAATTAAAGCACTGGACCTCTATTTTTAGTTGTTACTATAGTAAAGCTCCCATCCAATCTAAAAACATCTCTGCTTGTTGCACCATTTAGAACCCTGGAAAGCCAGATTCATGTCCATCCAAATTAAAGATGAGCTTAAATATCCTATCCTCAGTGAAAACCATGGCAACCAATACACAAATCACATCCTTCATCTTCCCTGGTAGTCCTTAAAATTCCTTAATTATAAACCAGGAAATCTGTTTCAATTAGATATAACTTACAGGCAGATTTACTTGACATGAAATCAATCATCTACTTTTCTTTAGGAAACAGCTATTCATGATAGTGTGGGCTCTGCAATTAGGAAAAGATTAAAGTTATTTATTTACTTACTTACTACTTGTTTCATTATAAAGCTCTGTGATAAGTCTTAGAAACTCCAGAAGGAGAGATGGAAAATTGAGGAGTATTAGTCTAGCACTTTGTGCAGGTACAACTGGGTACTAAGTTGGTAATCAGGTCAATAAAAAACAAATAATATTGGAATCTGGACTTGGGCAGTGCTGCCCAAGTAACACTATTAAATAGGAAATATGAGGGGATTTTATTTTTCCTTTACTTCCCATGAAAAACATCTTTATGATCCTTGGGTTCATGAGGGAGATGATTGAGTGTGTTCATGCCTTCTTCATGAGATATGCCTGCCTCAACTTTATTATGACATGGGCACATTACCCATCTGATGTGAACTTGGAAAAAAAACAGCTTTATGGATTTTTTTCAAATATGTGTTCAAATAGATAATGTTTGCATTTTAGAAGCATTTACACTTGGAAGGGAAAAAGTCATCCCAATTTATCAAGAGGCAAGAGATGACTATGGTAGCCATTATTCCAACATTCCCATGTATACAGAGCATGAATGCCTTAATAATTTTACATATGCAAGACGATACTCTGATGTTTATGACCTGTTTTTCCCACCCAACTCACTACAGAGATCTTCTCCTTCCACTCAACATAGATTTATGATGTATTCCACTGCAGGGCATCTCCAAGTCCTGGACCACAGATAAATACTGGTCCATGGCCTATTAGAAACCAGGAAGAGATGGGCAGCAGCTGAGCAAGCAAAGCCTTCTCTGTATTTACAGTGGCCACCATCACTTTCATTACTGTCTTAGCGCCACTTTCAGCGAGATCAGCAGCAGCATTAGACTCCCATAGGAATAAAAACCCTATTGTGAACTACATATGTGAGGGAACCATGTTGTAATATACTTATGAAAATCTAATGCCTCATGATCTGAATGTGGGGCTGAGGCAGTGATGCTAGCCCTGGAGAGTAGGCGCAATTTAGCATAGCAGAGATGTTAGACTGCAGAGAGACCATAATAAAACATTTGCAGGCTCATATAAAAATATTATTAGTGAGGAGAGCTGTGTTCATATTAGGGACACCAGCATGATAAGCTCCTTCAGGGAAAAAGACAGCTCCCTAACAGATTTTCTTTTCTTCCTCTTCAGTTCTCCATTTTGTTTGTTGGCAGCAATACACAGGTGGACTTCCCATACCCAGCACCATGTTGATTCAGTTACAAGTTGATCACAGGTTGTCAATCCACCACAACATATTTTTTGCTCTTATACATAGAAGATACCTTTTTAGAGGTAGAGCACTGTCAGAATTATTTGGTGAAAAGAACCACTCCAGAAAGTTCCTCTAAAGAAAAACAAATAGAAATCACTGGCATCACACTTCAGTGACATAGAACGGCATGTGAAACTTTCTTACCTGGGTGATATACTTAACCTACCCAGTCAACTCAATCTGTGACTTCTACTTCTGATATCTGCTGGTCTTTTGAAAGTAGTAATTAATGCTTAGAGGTTTCTTCTTTCTATTCTTATTTTTTTAATTTTTAATTTATTATAGCTATTATTGTTATTTTGCTTTGTTTTTCAAGCCAATTTTGTACATTTATATCTGGTAACCTAAACAACTAATTTGAAAATAATATCATGCAATACAGCAACCACTGTTTAATTCCTATTATTTTGTTTAGTGAAATTTTGTATAATTTCTAGTGCTGGGTTTTTTTTTAATTGTTATTTTGTATTCTTTACTTATTTACTTAATTGTTTATTTATTTATTTTAGGGAAGGGTCTATAGGTGTTCAGGGCCTCACTACTAGATCACACTCGTAGTGATCTGCCTGTTCACAGCCTCCCAAGAGCTGGGATTATAGGGGCGCGCCACCGTGACAAGTCTATTGCCATCTCAGCATGCTCAGGGGGCAGGGCCAGCACGGCAGGCCTGGGAATTGAACCCCTAGCCCCTGTGCTTGCTTGCAGGCACTTTAACCGGCTGACCTGACCCCTATTTTGTATTTTTTAAAAAAGGAAAAATATTTGGAAGAGTCTGTCCACACACTAAAAACCATCTGTCACTTCAGGGAAGAAAACTGTACCCAAGTTCTCAGAAAAAGTGACTGCACTCAGAGTCAAACTGGACTTCTCAAGGCCAGTTCAGAGGCCACTTTCCTCAATTTGGACACTTCCCACTTAGGTGAGAAGATGTTTATATTCTGGCTCCAAATCTCACTCCATGCTTGGCAGACTCAAACACAGAAGCAGAGCGATGGCATCCAGGAAGGAGAGAGAGAAGACGACCAAGTAGGGCAATCAGGTGTCCCCTTTGGGTCATTGTCTTAGTTACTTTTTACTTGTTGCTGGAACAAATACCTGACACTCAAAATGTAGGAAGGAAAGGTTTATTTAGCTCACAATTTCTGGAGGTTTCAGTCCATATCCAGCCAGCCCAAGGCTGAGTGGAGCAGGGTGGAGAGCATCCAGTTCATGGTGGCGGAACAGCAGTAAAATGGTGACAGAGGCAGCCAACCAAACATGGCAGCAGAGCAACAGCAACAACTCTGGTCTGTCTCTGTCGCTCTTTATATTACATTCAGGCTCTCCACCTTAGTATATCCCCCGTAGACCACACCCATAGTCTCAGCCTTACTCAGACCAATAATCCCATCAATACTAAAATGCAATCCCAGGGATCATGAATCAAGTCTCAATCTATAGAGGCCACGCCCCATGATTGTATGAGGCTTTGTGGGGACAACTAGACATAAACCATAACAGAGCAGTTCTTCAATTCCAGCCAAATGTATACTTTACCTATTGAGACTACACCATACCTCCTTGACCTAATTAATAAGCAGGTGGATCCTGCCGTGTAGTATGAGAGAATGCAAGGGAGGGCAAATTCAGCAATGCCAGTAATTATAAAAGATACCAGCCAATTTCCCCAAAACAATAGTCTATCAAATACAAAGCCTGTAATTGTCCCCAGCTCCTCATGGATAGGTTTCTAAGCACAGTATTCAATAACCTTGTCAGTCCTCTTGCAATACTCCCATTCTCTGATCAGAATAATGTCAGATGGTAAAAGACCTCCACTTAATTTTATTTTTATTTTCACTTTTATTTATGTATTTGGTAGAGGGTCTCACTACACAGTTTAGATTGATAGAGATCCTCCTGTTTTCAGCCTCCCTAGCAGTGGGATTACAATCATGTGCCCCCAAGCCTAGCCTAGGAGGCCAGCTCAGCATGCCCAGGGGCAGGGCTGGCAGGACGTGTGGTACCAGGGATCAAACCTCGGACCCTGCACTTGCTTGAGCAGGTGCTTAGTCCACTGAGCTATTTTAATGGTCCAAAGCCTCTACTTCACTAATGAGGCTATAATACCAATACATCCTCTCATGGCAGATTCATATCCAGTCCTCTCTCAAACTCCAGGAGAAACAAGTTAATTCTCCCACAAAGATGGAGACCACATCTTGGACCACAAAGATGTTTTCTATTCTATTTCTCTCCATCAAGACTCCAAATTCCTTAGGGAACGATAAACTAGAAGACTTCATATATAAGTGGATGTACCTTGAACATATACTCCTAAGAGAAATAAACCAGACCTACATATGCAAATATCATATAGTCTCCCTAATGTAAGAACTCAAAAGAAGAATAAATAAATAAATTTGGGGATGGGGAACCGGAATCAAACTCAGGACCTTGTGTTTTCTGCATCCTCAACCTCTGTAAATTTAGAAGGTTTTATAAGAAGAGTGACATAAATACAAAGTGCATTTGGAAGAGTTAAAAAAATTAAGTTTTATTGAAAGTGCTAATGTTTAATCATTTGACCAATCTTACATACTTATATCTATTAATCTAAACAGATTTGATGATGAAAATATGTAATACAACCATTGTTAAATTTTTGTTCTTTTAAAATTCTGTACTATATGTCCTCTTGCTTGTTACTCTTTTTCTATCTTTATTTCTGCTATTTTTACTCTTTAAAATAAAATTTTAAATACAAAAAAAGACTCCAAATTGCTGCTTGCTTTTAAATGAGGGGAAATCCCATCTCAAAAGAAAAGCAATCATATACTTGGACTATTCTGTCATAAGGCTTTTGAGAGTCCCCACCTTTTTGTTCAGACATAGGAAATGGAGCTAACATAGGAATGTCTTACAATATGTAGATGATATTCTAATCTGCATCACAAGTAGGGAGTAACCCAACTATAATACTATCCATATCCTCAGATTTCTAGCTGAATAGCTATGACACTTCAAAAGAAGAGTCTTTGGAGGGTTCACTACTTAGGGTATATACCATACTTAGGATTACACCCAAGGAGGGACGATGATTGAGTTTCAGATCCAGGCCATCAATGTCCTTAGGCCCCTTTCATTCTTTCCTGGGCATAGCCAATGTCTGCCAAATCAGAATACCTAATTTTGGATCAATGGTAAAGCTTCTATGTAAGGCTATCAAAGGTTCTGAGTTCTGACCCTCTGCAGTGGACTAAAGGAGCTGACACGCTTTTAGGGAAATAAAGTATGCCCTCACTCAGACCCCAGCATTTGGAATAAGGCTCCTCCACTTATCACAAAAGAGAAATTACTCTGGGTAACTTGCCCAAAAGCTGGGGCAAGAGCCTTGCCAAGTGGTACACTTCTCAACAAAGTTAAATGGAGTAGCTACTGAATGGCTATTGATCACCATCTATCTATAAATACATTAGACAACAGTTTAAGGAAGATATGAGAGTGCAGCCCCAGTTTTTCTCAACTCTGTTGCACATAATGATCACCACAGGATATGTGAAAGGAATTACCAGTGCCTAAGCCTGACCCATAATAAATCCAAGCAGAACTTCTAGGGGATGAGGCCAGGGATTAAAATTTTCAGAAATTCTCCATGAGATGCTTACTAAGCACCCAGCTTTGGCCACACACCCAGTAGCTCATGGATTCTCCATTAGTGTTTACACAAAATGCACAACCTGGGAAATGTCTGAGTTTCTGTATGGAAAAGCCCAAGTAGCGGGCAATGGATAACACTCTAAGAACACACTGACCCAGCACCTAGTTATGAGGATTTTGCTTTAAAAACTTACTGAAAATGAACCAAAGAAACCAACTTCTTTTTTAATCTTTTATTTATTTATTCATTCAATTATTTTTTTCATACAGGGTCTTGCTACACAACTTGGACTCATAGTGATCCTCTTGTCTCAGCCTCCCCAGCCCTGGGATTACAGGCATGTGCCACCACCCCTGGTTTCCGGGGCCAGCATGGTACCTGAGGCCTGCACTGTATGTGGTACCTGGGACCTGGATCCTTGTGCTCACTGGGCAGGCTCTTAGACCACCAAGTTATCTCCCCAGCCCCAAACTAACTTCTTACGTGTATAACAGAAGAGACCCCACTCCAGTCTCCTCTTCAAGGAGACACCAAACAGCATAATTTACCACCTCACTCTGAAACAATTTTCATTTTAATAAATGATAGTGTAAATAGTGTGTGTTTGAATGCGATTGAGGACTGTGAATAATTGCCTAACAATAAAATACCAGTGAAATCATCAACACTAAATCTACTATCTTCCACAGAACAACTTAAGCATGAGTTTAAAAATAACTCTGAAGACTTAGCAAGATGGCCTTTCTCAGAACACCAGGGAAAGACTGCATTTTAAAAATACCAACTTTTCACAGCCATAAAGAGCTGTATGCAACAACTGTTGAAACCTCACTCTTTTATTTAACTAGTTAAGGACATTTCAGACCAAGGAGTCCAATATCATTGTACATTCTGTAATACTTCCATGAGCTCACCAAATCTTTGGCATCCTCAGAAGACTCTGGAAATCTGCAAGAGCAGAAAACACAGTAGGGGAAAGACAACTTCCAGTACAATTTGAATTTTTTGTGTTCATTTTAACTACCAAATTTTTTCCTCATCAGAAACACTGAGTCAAGCACTATGTAGCCCAGGTTGGCCTTGAACTCATAGTGATACTCTTGCCTCAGTCTTCCTAGGGAAAAAAAAAAAAAAAAAACTTCAGTAATACTCAAATATAAAAGTAAGGGCTAGCCAAATAGCTCAGCAGATTAGGGTGCCTGCACGCAGGTGCAGGGGCCAGGGGTTCAATCCCTGGGCCTGCCATGCTGGCCCCATCCCCGGGGCACACTGAGACAGAAACTGAGATTGGGCATGGCGGCACCAGAGACCCTGAACACCCTGTAGACCCTTCCCTAAAATACAAAAAATGTATAAAAGTAAAAACTATTGTCACATTTTCAGGCTAAGTTGGCATTCTATATCCCAAGTGATCAATAACAGAAATTTTTAGGAAAATCCATTTGCATAGTCTAGTTTGAACACTATAAAAAGACCACGCTTCAAGCATGGTCAAGGCCAAGCAACAGACAATCCAAACATTTTGTTTTCTCACTTATGAAAATCTGAAGGCAGTAGGTCCTGTAAATTGGAATGAAACTCCATGGCACCAGGGACTTGGGCTCTCATCAAGCCACTGCATGGCCTGCTATGAGATTTTAGGCCCTGCCACCACACCCACATTAGGAGAAAGGAGGAAGGGAATGAGCAAGGCACATTATTTTCTCTAAGAAAATATCCCTAATGTTGTTCACGCCTATTCTATAGATTAGCCAGGATTTTGTCATTTGTGCATTCTAGTTGCAAAGGAAGATTAAAAAAAAAAAAAGTTTTGAACAGGCAAGATAGCTCATCGGTCTAAAGCACCTGATTAAGCAAGCTTAGGCAACCGCAGGGACCAAGGTTCAATCCCCCACCAGTCCCACCTCCAGGACAGGCTGAGCCAGCCATACTGTATGGCCCAGCTAAAAATTAAATATGTTGTTGTGCAGTATAAGGGGAAATAGTTGTTGAGAAAAATAAAGCCGTCAGCCTGTCTACCTGTTTCCCAAGAGAACAGGACAGCTGCCAGTAACCCAGAACTCCAGTCTCCCAGCTTAGCTAATGCAACCAGAAGAAATCAATAGCATTGCAGCCGAGCCCCACGGAGGACGCTGACATGCTGATAGGGCCCTGTGCTCTTCCCTGATTACGTCCACCCTCGCTGGCTGGAGTGTTCTGCTGAGCCAGGATCACATTTCTCCTTCCTCTGCTAATGAAGGGGTCCTGACATGATGGGGCTGGAAAGAAGAGAAGATTTAGACTGTATCACACATGAGAGTTTCTCATAGGAAGAAACAAGGAGAAAGGAAGCAACTGAAAAATGGTAAGCGTTCATCGCTAACACCTTTTGTGTGCTGAGCCAGTCACATTCAATGAAAAAGGAAAAAAAAACCTAAAAGGTCACGTTTCAAGATACAAACCATCAGTGGGTATGGAATGGGCCCTGGAGACACTACTAGTGTCCCCTCAGCCTGCCCCTCCCTGGCCATAGCCACCCCCTGCACCTTAGTGCCAAAGCTTTCCTTGAACAGGAACACCTGCTGTACCTCCCTTGGGGCAAGACAGCAGGCTAGCTAAGGCCATAGTCATCTTCAGAAAAGTAGGCCAATGCCCCAGCTGCCTACTGGGGGGAAGCCCTGGGGGCTTGTGGGAGGCTCCACTCTGGTGTTCTCTGCACTGATTCCCAGAGTTCCCTGGAGGAAGTGAGCTCCTGGTGCCCATAGCGGTGCCTGCAGCTTAACTCCTTTGCTAAGCTTCTCTCCTCTCCCTGTTTCACTTTGGTGGCCCTCTATTGATATTAACTGGGATTGCCCTTAAATACAGCACAATTTACCCTGGAATCCAGGTTCCAGGTTGGCTTTGGCAGGAACCCAAACTATGACAGTCACTTCCTGTCATTCTCACAATCATGCGAAGTTGATACTGTAATTATAATCTATTACAGATGCAGAAACCAGGCCCTTGGTCTCGGTCACATACCTGAGAAAAAGGAGAGTCAAGTTTCAAGTAGGTTGATTCCAACACACACTTAATGGCTAGTCTGGCACCTACCACTTTAAAATTGCTCTGGAGACATCTGGCATACACTGGTTCTGTTCAAAACACCAAGGGCTTCAGGATCACTGAAAGGAATGTGAATAAGCTAGAGAAACTAATGTATCCTGAGAGGAAATTGTGACTGAAAGACTCCCGTGCCTTACGCATTAATATTGGCTGAAATAACACACAGCAGTTTCTAGCTTACAGGAATTCTTCATATTGTTCCTTTCCCTTCATCCTTGAAAAGAGAAGCCGTCACCTATGGGGTTATTTCTTCAGTGTGCAATATTCCCAAACTCAATGAAAATGACAACCTTTCTGGGAAGGAAAGAAACTGGACTCCACTATTTCATGTTGGAAGAACAATGCATGCTATTGCTTTAGAATAACAACTCTGACTTAACAACACACATATTCTTATTTATGGAAGCCATCTTAGACATTAGGTTGCCTAAGACAGAAGAGGTAAGGAATCTTATTTACCTTTTCCATTTTATGCGAACTTAAGTGCATATGAAAATTGTTTTTCCATTATTTTGCATAACACATGCATAAAAGTGAAAATGAAAAGCCACTGAGAACATCATCTTACTGCTTATTTTTTTTTTTATTTAGTTAAATGAGCACTGGACCAAGCTGAGTTATTCTCTCAGGCTTTCACAGGGAACAAATCGGCCAAGCAATGGCTGTGGTTCATCCAGATGGCTGACACTGACAAAAGATCTACAAGGTGCTGTACGAGGCTTCAGGGTTAATCTTGAGGGGATTTGACTGACTTTGTCAGATATAAAAGTTACATAGTTTTACATGTGTTATGTAGGTCTTGCTTTAACTTGGTCTTAACCATCCAGCAGAAAAATCTAACCAGGAGGTATAAAAAGTAAAGTCATAATAACATGCTGAGCTGTAACAGGCTCAAGTAAACCTTCTGACTCTGCCAGTTCTGCTAATAACCCACTACTATTATGGACTATTAGATATATATACAGCTGTTTTCTCTTAGTTCAATGATAAGGAAGATTTGTAGTTATAGTGTTTAGACAAGATATCATGTCTGCATCTTATATTCCAAACAACTTCTATGAAGACAACAATATGCAATGTATTAATTATTATAACTGCCCTACTAACCTGTTGTGAAACTGTCTCACTGTTATTTCTTTCTCATTAAAATTAATAAAATATTAAAAAGGAAAGCTGAGTTAATGGACTAGTTATCATATCCAATAATACTCTTTTCTGCAATGTAACGCTATTAACTTAGTGATAGTCAGCACCTGAAATTCTCTGGCAGCCTTATTTAAGTATATTTCTTTAAAAAATAAAGAAGTATACTCAGCTGGGTACAGTGGCACACACCTGTAATAATCCCCACAGCTGGGAGGAGGTTGAGATAGAGGATCACAGTGAGTTCAGGCCACACAGACAATGAACACCCCACCTCAGATGAGTAATTGGAAAAGCTCAGAGCATCACTTATCTCACCATATTTGTCTCTCTTACACTTACTTTATGTTATGGTTTATGTCTAGTTGTCCCCCCTAAAGCCTCATGCAGTAATGGGGCAGGGACTTCTATAGACTGAGACTTGACTCATGAGTCACTGGGATCATGTGTTTTAATACTGTTAGGATTACCGTCTGAGTACTTCTGGGATTATGGGTGTAGCCTAAGGTGGATAGGCTGAGTTGGAGAGCCTGAATGTAATATAAAGAGAGACAGGGAGACAGACTGGAGCTGTTGATCTGCTGCCCTGTTTTGTTTGTTTGTTTGTTTTTAACTTTTTTTTTTTGTGTGTGTGTGTGTGTTTCAGAACCTTTGTTTGTTTGTTCACTCATTTTTATGGCCAGCTCAACCTGTCCCGAGGGCAGAGCTGGCGCAGCATGTGGTGCCGGGGATCAAACAGCAGTCCCTGAAGCCACCCAAGCTTTCCCAAGCAGGCGCTTTAGACCACTGAGCCATTCCACCGGGCCCCTGCTGCCCTGTTTGGTTGGCTGCTTCTGTCGCCATTTTGTTGCTGTTCCACCGCCATGAACTGCTGCTCTCTGCCATGTGCTTCTCTGCCTTGGATCCAGCTGAGTATGGACTGAAACCTCCAGTAATTGTGAGCTAAATAAACCTTTTCTTCCCTCATTTTGGGTGTTGGGTATTTGTCCCAGCCATGAGAGAAAAGTAACGAAGACACTTACCATATTTTATACAATACAGAGGAGCTGTTGGAGCCCAGCCCACTACATGCCTCCTGTACTTCTCAACCTCCAGGGTTTCCTCTCATCTAAGGTTGCCTATGGGTAGAAACTAGTAGATACCATTACCTAACTACTAGCAGTTTTCACACTGTTGAACAATTTAGATTTTGCTTAAAGGCATAAGACACAATGAATAGTACTTGCAGAAAAGGAAATGGGAACTTTCAAAGGAGTTAGAGAGCTTTACATTAGGTCATTAGATTTTGAACATGCATCAGATCAAGAATTATGACCCAACTTCCATTTTCTAAGTTTACTTGCTCAAATATTCTAGAAAAAATTACGTTTTTTGTATTGGGGATTGAACCCAGGGCCTTTATGACAAGTTATGTACCCAGCCCTTTTAAGAGACTATCACTAAACTGCTAAATTGCCACCAAAGACAGCAAAAGAAATTACTTTTAAAGACACTGTAGGGCCAGTCAAATAGCTCAGTGGATTAAAGCATCTGCAAATAGGCACACAGCCTGGGTTCAATCTGTAAACCTGCCATGCTTGTCCCGCCCCCAGGGGTGCCCTGAGAGGGCAATTGAGACTGGGTGTGGTGGCACGTACCTGTATTCCCAGCTCTTAGGAGGCTGTAAACAGGCAATCACTATTAGTATGATCTAGCAATGAGACCCTGAACACCCTACAGACCCTTCCCTATAAATAAATAAATAAATAAATAAATAAATAAATAAATAAATAAATAAACTGTAGATTTTTAAGGATACAGTGTGATATTTCAAAATGTATATGTAGTATGTGACAATCAAATTAGGGTAATTAACCTATGTATCATATCAAACATTATTTCTCTGTATAAGAAATATTCAAAAATCCTGGGTATTTTGAAGCATATAAGTTATTATTAGCTATAAAAATATCAACATGGATTGAAACTTTAAATTTAAGACCTACACATGTAAAACTACTGAGAGAAAATACAGGAGAAAAGTTCCATGATATCAGTATCAGCAATGATTTGCAGATATAAACAGAAGATTTTGGTCACAGGGTATGAAACTTTAGGTAGGAAGAAGAAATTTAAGAGTTATATTGCTGGGGGCCTGGCAGGATGGCTTAGTGGTCTAAAGAGCCTGCTCAGGAAAGCTTAGGCGGCGGCAGGGACCGCGGTTCAATCCCCAGCACCACATGCTGAGCCAGCCCTGCCCTCAGGGCAGGCTGAGCCGGCCATAAAAATAAATAAATAAACAAACAAAAGTTCTGAGACAAGAAATAAAATAAAATAGTTATATTGCTAACCTGGTGACAATAGTTAATAACAAAGTATTCTCAGACAGTGTTCTTATAGTAGATGTTTTTAAAAACTTGTTTGTTTATTTATTTATTTGGTACAGGGTCTTGCTACACAGCTCGGACTCCTAGTGATCCTGTCTCAGCCTCCCCACTGCTGGGATTATAGGCATGTGCCACTATGCCTGGTTTTGGTGGCCAGAATGGCATGTGCTACTGTGGAATGGAACCCAGGTGCTTAGACTGCCACGCTATCTCTCCAGCCCTACAGTAGATTTTGAAGTGTCATTGCACACCTCAAAAAATGGAAAGTAGATAAGGTAACACCATTAATTAGCTTAATTCAGTCATTCAAGAATGTATACATATTTCTAAACCTTGTGTATACAATATGTACCTGCACTTTTAATTTGTCCATTAAAAGTAAGTTTAAGATAGAAAATGTTTTTTAAAATTGCATAAAACGATGCAGCAGAGGCGGCGGCACGGGGCGCTGGGGCTGATGGCGGCGACGGCCGGGCCCGGGATGGCGCTGTCCTCGCGGCCATGGGACAGCGACCCGACCAGTCCCAGAGCGCCGTCCCTGAAGGATAGTAATGAAGACAATTCAAATGATGGGACTCAGCCATCCAAAAGGAGGCAGATGGGCACTGGGGACAGCTCTAGGAGCTGTGAGACGTCCAGTCAGCATCTCAGCTTCAGTTACTATCCTGCAGAAACTGATCGAGTACAAGTGGCCGCTGATGAAACAGGGGAGTACTACATGCTTCAGGAGCAGGTCAGCGAGTATCTGGGTGTGACCTCCTTTAAGCGGAAGTATCCAGATTTAGAGCGACAAGATTTGTCTCACAAAGAGAAGCTGTACCTGAGAGAATTAAATGTCATTACAGAAACCCAGTGTACTCTAGGTTTAACAGCATTGCGCAGTGATGAAGTGATTGATTTAATGATAAAAGAATATCCAGCCAAACATGCTGAATATTCTGTAATTCTACAAGAAAAAGCACGTCAGCGCATTACAGATCATTATAAAGAGTATTCTCAAATGCAACAACAGAATACTCAGAAAGTTGAAGCCAGCAAAGTACCTGAGTACATTAAGAAAGCTGCCAAAAAAGCAGCAGAATTTAACAGAACCTGAATCGGGAGCGGATGGAAGAGCGGAGAGCTTACTTTGACCTGCAGACGCACATTATCCAGGTACCTCAAGAGAAGTACAAGGTGTTGCCAACAGAACGGACACAGGTCAGTTCTTACCCAGTGGCGCTCATCCCCGGACAGTTCCAGGAATACTACAAGAGGTACTCACCAGATGAGCTGCGCTATTTGCCTCTGAACACAGCTCTGTACGAGCCCCCTCTGGACCCTGAGCTCCCTGCACTAGACAGCGATGATGATTCGGATGACGCCGAAGATGGGCGTGCTGAGGAGAGGCAGAAACATAAAGGCACTTCGGACAGCTCCTCAGGCAACGTGTCAGAAAGGGAAGGCCCTCCTGATGGCCAGGAGGATACCTTTCAGGGAAGACAGAAGGCGAAAAACAAAGCCGCCACTCCAAGAAAGGATGGCTCCAAGCATTGTGTACTGTCCAAGTCAGTGCCTGGGTACAAGCCAAAAGTCATTCCAAATGCTCTATGTGGAATTTTTCTGAAGGGTAAGGAGTCCAACAAGAAAGGAAAACTGAATCACTTATACACTGCTCCCAGTGTGATAACAGTGGCCATCCTTCTTGCCTGGATATGAGCATGGAGCTTGTTTCTATGATTAAGACCTATCCATGGCAGTGTATGGAGTGTAAAACATGAATTGTATGTGGACAACCCCACCATGAAGAAGAAATGATGTTCTGTAATGTGTGTGACAGAGGTTATCATACTTTTTGTGTTGGCCTTGGTGCTATTCCATCAGGTCACTGGATTTGTGACTGTTGTCAACGAGCTCCCCCAACACCCAGGAAAGTGAGCAGGAGGGGGAAAAACAGAAAAGAGAGATAAAATAGTTTTCTGACCCAAATGTTACATATGCACTGAAGTGGAACATTTGGTGCCAATTTTACATTTTCATTTTTATGCCAATAAAAGATTTTTGAAATTAACTATGAAAAAAATTGCATAAAATGAACTCTATTGTCTTTTTAAGTGACATTATGGAGCTAGATGAACAACTTGGTTATATATTTTGGTTTGCTTTGTTTGGATGGGTTCAGCCACTGGTAAATAGAGAACATGTTCAGTGGAAATTATGAAACCTTTAGGCTGCATATCCTCCCTAATGTATTATGACGAATGATTGACAGTGGAAGATAAAATGATTTTCTGAAACTATGGGGACAGGTTACCTAGTAACCACAGAATGGCTAAATTTTGTTCACAGAGACTGGTTCTCTTAATTGGATGAAAAGATTTAAGGAGCACAGCTGGGGAGAAATAGCAAAGTGGAAGTGTGGCAATTATCAGGGGACCTAATATCTGCAAACTTGTCAAATCGTTAGCCAAAGGTTCAGTATGAGTGGATCTGTTGGTGAAGAGAAGCCAGCTAAGCCATCCAGGCTCACAATTTTGTCCTTTTTATACAAGTAGGAAAAGCTGAAAATAAAGTATGGGGCTTAGCACATTTCTTATTGGTTTCTTTGTTTTTGGCAGTACTAGGGATTGAACTATGGACCTTGTGTTTGCTAGGCAGCTATTTATGCCACTGAGCTATCTCCCTGGCCCCAAACTATGGGGTTTAAAAGTGGAGTAATAGCTATGTGGTTTTAGAGTTCTCAGAATAATCACTTTCAGTGCACAAGATTACATTTGTGGGCTGGGAAGCTAGCATAGCAGTATAAGTACCTGCCTGGCAAGCACAGGATCCTGAGTTCAATCCCCAGTAAAATAATAATAATAATAATAACAATAATAATAATAATAATAATAAATAATAATAATAATTGTATTACAATGCATAGTACTAGTCCTTAAGAGAACCAACTATGATCATTTGGGGTCAAATATTCTATTACCACTCTCCCTTTGCTACCCATACTTCTACTAGGCACATAGAAAATTATGTGCTTTCTCCTGCTTCTAACAATAAAATGAAGAAAATATAGGTTGACCATGATGAAGACTGATTTTTAGACTTTGAGAAAGAGTAATTTTTCCCATGCTCCAAAAAGAACTCAGTGCACATATCATTAACTATAATTGGAAGAGCTCTACTTTGGAATCATTTTTTTTAATGTTTATCAACTGCACCTGAATAAGATTTGGGAGCTAATATTGCCTTGGCATGGCTGCTTTCTCACGAATAGAATCTTAAACTCCACTAAAGCCCCATCTAGTGACAAACATTGGATTAATCTATTACTTAATAACACAATATCAAGCCATTGCTCATTTAATTATTATATTTGATCAATACCTACAATATTTTTTGAATATTTAAAATTTTATTTTAAAGAGTAAAAATAGCAGAAACAAAGATAGAAAAAGAGTAATAAGCAAGAGTACATATAGTACAGAATTTCAAAACAAGAACAAAAATTTAACAATGGTTGTATTACATATTTTCATCATCAAATCTGTTTAGATTAATAGATATAGGTATGTAAGATTGGCCAAATAATTAAACGTTAACACTTTCAATAAACCTTAATTTGAGCCGGGCATGGTGGCTCACGCTTGTAATCCCAGCACTCGGGAGGCTGAGGCAGGAGGATTGGTGCGAGTTTGAGACCAGCCTGGGCTACAAAAGTGAGCTCAGGACCAGCCTCAACTGCATAGCAAGACCCTGTCTCAAAAGACAAAAAATAAAACAAAATAAAATAAACCTTAATTTTTTTAACTCTTCCAGATGCATTTTTTATTTAAGTAAGTTACTCTTTAAAAAAAAAAAAAAGTGTAGAACGAGGAGGAAGGAAAGAAAATGGCGTCCATGGATTATAGTACCTACAGCCAAGCTGCAGCCCAGCAGGGCTACAGTGCTTACACCGCCCAGCCAACTCAAGGATATGCACAGACCACCCAGGCATATGGGCAACAAAGCTATGGAACCTATGGACAGCCTACTGATGTCAGCTATACCCAAGCTCAAACCACTGCCACCTATGGGCAGACTGCATATGCAACTTCTTATGGACAGCCTCCCACTGGTTATACTACTCCAGCTGCCCCTCAGGCATATAGCCAACCTGTCCAGGGGTATGGCACTGGTGCTTATGACACCACCACTGCTACAGTCACTACCACCCAGGCTTCTTATGCAGCTCAGTCTGCATATGGCACTCAGCCTGCCTACCCAGCCTATGGGCAGCAGCCAGCAGCTACTGCACCTGCAAGACCACAGGATGGTAACAAGCCTACTGAGACTAATCAACCTCAATCTAGCACAGGGGGTTATAACCAGCCCAGCCTAGGCTATGGGCAGAGTAACTACAGTTATCCCCAGGTTCCTGGAAGCTACCCGATGCAGCCAGTCACTGCACCTCCATCTTATCCTCCTACCAGCTACTCATCTACACAGCCGACTAGTTATGATCAGAGCAGTTACTCTCAGCAGAACACCTATGGGCAGCCAAGCAGCTATGGACAGCAGAGTAGCTATGGTCAACAAAGCAGCTATGGGCAGCAGCCTCCCACTAGTTATCCCCCCCAGACTGGATCCTACAGTCAGGCTCCAAGTCAACGTAGCCAACAGAGCAGCAGCTACGGGCAGCAGAGTTCATTCCGACAGGACCACCCCAGTAGCATGGGTGTTTATGGGCAGGAGTCTGGAGGATTTTCCGGACCAGGAGAAAACCGGAGCATGAGTAGCCCTGATAACCGGGGCAGGGGAAGAGGGGGATTTGATCGTGGAGTCATGAGCAGAGGTGGGCGGGGAGGAGGACGCGGTGGAATGGGCAGCGCTGGAGAGCGAGGTGGCTTCAATAAGCCTGGTGGACCCATGGATGAAGGACCAGATCTTGATCTAGGCCCTCCCATGGATCCTGATGAAGACTCTGACAACAGTGCAATTTACGTACAAGGACTAAATGACAATGTGACACTTGATGATTTGGCAGACTTCTTTAAGCAATGTGGGGTTGTTAAGATTAACAAGAGAACTGGGCAACCCATGATCCACATCTACCTGGACAAGGAAACAGGAAAGCCCAAAGGTGATGCCACGGTGTCTTACGAAGATCCACCGACTGCCAAGGCTGCTGTGGAGTGGTTTGATGGGAAAGATTTTCAAGGAAGCAAACTTAAAGTCTCCCTTGCTCGGAAGAAGCCTCCAATGAACGGCATGCGAGGTGGCATGCCACCTCGTGAGGGCAGAGGGATGCCACCACCGCTCCGTGGAGGTACAGGTGGCCTAGGAGGTCCTGGGGGACCCATGGGTCGCATGGGAGGTCGTGGAGGAGACAGAGGAGGCTTCCCTCCAAGAGGCCCCCGAGGTTCCCGTGGAAACCCCTCTGGAGGAGGAAATGGCCAACATCGAGCTGGAGATTGGCAATGTCCCAATCCGGGTTGTGGAAACCAGTACTTTGCCTGGAGAACAGAATGAAGCCAGTGTAAGGCCCTCAAACCTGAAGGCTTCCTCCCGCCACCCTTCCCACCCCCAGGTAGTGATCGTGGCAGAGGTGGCCCTGGTGGCATGCGGGGAGGAAGAGGTGGCCTCATAGACTGTGGTGGTCCTGGTGGAATGTTCAGAGGTGGCCGTGGTGGAGACAGAGGTGGTTTCCGTGGTGGCCGTGGCATGGACCGAGGTGGCTTTGGTGGAGGAAGACGAGGTGGTCCAGGGGGCCCTCCTGGACCTTTGATGGAACGAATGGGAGGAAGAAGAGGTGGACGTGGAGGACCTGGAAAAATGGATAAAGGTGAGCATCGTCAGGAGCGCAGAGACCGGCCCCAATAGACGCAGAGACCCCACAGAGCTGCCTTGACTACCAGATTTATTTTTTAAACCAGAAAATGTTTTAAATTTATAATTCCATACTTATAATGTTGGCCACAACATTATGATTATTCCTTGTCTGTACTTTAGTATTTTTTACCATTTGTGAAGAAACATTAAAACAAGTTAAGTGGTAGTGTGCTGAGTTTTTTTTTCCTTCTTTTAAAGATGGTTGTTTAAGAATTAACAATGGGAACCCTTGTGAGCATGCTCAGTTATCATTGTGGAGAGCCAAGAGGGCCTCTAACTGTAACAATGTTCATGGTTGTGATGTGCTTTTTTTTTTTTTAATAAAATTTCAAATGTTTATAAACAATAAATAAATAATTAAATAATTTTTTTAAAAAAAAGTGTAGAGGTTGAGGATGCAGAAAACGCAAGGTCGTGAGTTTGATTTCTGGTACCCTCCCCCCAAATTTATTTATTTATCCATTTATTTATTTAGTTATTGTTCTTTTGAGTTCTTTTTTTTTTTCAATTCTTTTATTGTTTAAATTTAACAATGGTTATATTACATATTTTCATCATCGGATCAGTTTAGATTAATACATATAGGTATATAAGATTGATCAAACAATTAAACATTAACCTTTCTAAATCCACATTACTTTTTTTTTTCTTTTCCCTGTTTTTCTTTGAAAGTTGACATATTGCATATTGTCCTCACAATCATTCTATAGAGTGCAGTGTGTGGGCATGACCCACCTCCTATTAATGTTGCATAGAAAAAAGAAAGAAAGAAAAAAAAAACAGGAAAGAATATACTTCTCTTTGGACTAAGAGGAAGCAGATACATATACAATCAAAGGTTTTGCAATTGCAGTGTGCCACCAGTGAAGCTTGTGACGTTGGAGGCTATTGAATCTGAGCCTCCTAAAGCTCATCTCACCAATCTAGCTCTGCTTT
>PVJA010008998.1:0-62220 GCA_004027025.1 Myocastor coypus
AAGTATATTCTTTCCTGTTTTTTTTTTCTTTCTTTCTTTCTTTTTTCTATGCAACATTAATAGGGAGGTGGGTCATGCCCACACACTGCACTCTATAGAATGATTGTGAGGACAATATGCAATATGTCAACTTTCAAAGAAAAAAAGGGGGAAAAGAAAAAAAAAGTAATGTGGATTTAGAAAGGTTAATGTTTAGTTGATCAATCTTATATACCTATATGTATTAATCTAAACTGATCCGATGATGAAAATATGTAATATAACCATTGTTAAATTTAAACAATAAAAGAATTGAAAAAAAAAAAGAAGAATTTTCTTTTCCTCTCTTCTTTTTTCTTTTCTTTCTTTTTCTTTTTTTTCTTCTTCGCAACATCAATAGGGAGGTGGGTCATGCCCACACACTGTGCTCTGTAGAACTATTGTGAGGACAATATGCAATGTGTCAACTTTTAAAAAAAGAAAAGGGAAAAGAAAAAAAAAGTAATGTTGATTGAATGTGTTAATGTTTGTTTGATCAATGTTATATACCTATATGTATTAATCTAAACTGATCTGATGATGAAAATATGTAATATAATCATTGTTAAATTTATACAATAAAAATATTAAATCATAAAAAAATGATTAAGGGAACTACTGAAGATATAAATACAGAGATTCAAACATTAAAATTTAAAGGAAACAAGTAATGCAACCTTTATTTATTTATTTATTTATTTTTTGTATGTTTAGAGAAGGGTCTATAGGGTGTTCAGGGTCTCAGTACTAGATCAGACCCATAGTGATCCACCTGTTTACAACCTCCCAAGAGCTAGGGTTATAGGCACGCACCACTATGCACAGTCTCAATTGCTGGCTCAGCGCCCCCTTGGAGCTAGGCTGGCAAGGCAGGCCTCCAGATTGAATCCCTGACGCCTGTGCTTGTTTGATTTGGCTGCTTCCCCACCCCTTTCTGTTTTGTGCAGGGTCTCACTACGCAGCTTGAACACAAAATGATCCTCATGATTTGTGCCTCCCTAGTGCTGGGATTACAGGCGCACACTACTACGCCTGGACTCCATTGCCAGCTCAGTGTCAGACCCAGTGTGACATGTGGTGTCAGAAATTGAACCCTGGTCCCTGAGCTTACCTAGGCAAGCAATTAAATGTTTTTCATTAACAAACTTTGTTTGTTAGCAATCAGTTTTTAACTGAATTTTGTGCTTCTAATTTACTATAGGTGTTTTTATCCTTGTCAATAAATGATGAAAATTGGTTGATGATGACTCTGGTCTTCAGAGGGAAATCTGTAGCAAATATTTCTGGTAAGCCGCTCCACCTTAACAAAGTACTTAGAGAGCTGCTTACATATTTCTCAAATATGGTGAATAAGTACTGGCTTAGTTTTTGAATGAAAATTATGTGATCATGCATGTTATTTTAATGTCTTTGCATACAGAGCAAATTGGTGTGGAATTTCTCCATTGAAGTTGTGCTAATTTTATTTTTTTTTCTTTTTTGGCGTAACAAGAATACCAAGCAACTCCATAAACATGAGGGCTGCTGTGCACCCCAATGACTGTCTTCAGTCATATGTGCTTTCCTTCTGAGCCTTACAGTACATTTCTGCCTGAATCCCAAATAGAGAAGCAGTCTTTTTTTTAGGAACTTTTTTCTTTTTAGAATAATCTCCTTTTAATTCTATTTTATCCTGTAATAACAGGTAAAGTTTCATTCCAATAGTCTCCCAAGTTAGAAATTTTTTTAAACTTACAAAGCAATTCTCTAAACTTCTACTTTATAGTATGAATTTCATAAATGTTGAACACATTCAATCAGATGACATATTTCTGGCTTTTTAGCAAAAAATAAATTTGTGCCAATCTTTTTTCTTCGAGAAAAAGACATTAAAAAAAAAAAAGAAGAACAACAACAAAGTCAGCTACTGAAAGGACTATTTCTTGCCCAGTTGTCAAACTTGGGGCTCTGGGGCCTGGCAGGATGCCTCAGTGGTCTAAAGCGCCTGCTTAGGAAAACTTGGTCAGCTTCAGGGACTGTGGTTTGATCCCCGGCACCACATGCTGCGCCAGCCCTGCTCTCAGGGCAGGCTGAGCAGGCCATGAAACTAAATAAACAAACAAAAGTCCTGAAACAAGAAAAAAAAAAAAAAAAAAAAAAAAAACTTGGGGCTCTAGGTTAGTCTCTGTCTTCACTAATGTTATGCTTGATATTCTTCACTTAAGCCAATGAGAAGCAATCTTTGTTAAGATGCTGGAATATCTATATCTATATCTATATCTATCTATCTATCTATCTCTCTCTATATATATATACATATACATATATATATATACATATACATATATATATACATATATATATACATATACATATATATATATATATTTATATACATCCCTTCCTTCTTTCTCTTTTTCTTTGTTCTCATCAAAGCAGTATTTTTTTCTCTTTCACAATAGCTATGCAGGTTTGATGCATTTCACTATGAATATGAACTCTACTGGCAGCCATTTATCTATAAAAGCCTAGATGATCCTTCTGCTCCTGCTTCCTCAGGGCTGGAGTTATAGGTGTGCACCACTGTGCTCAGCTTTGCTGATCAGCTCAGTGCAAGGCATGCATGGCATGAGGTACTGGGTATCGAATCCGGGTTCTTGTGCTTGCCAAGCAGTCACTTAGACTGCTGAGCTATCTCACTGGCACTTTCACTACTAATTTTTATTGGTTTATTGAAAGGAACAGTTGATGCTTTGTAGAGGTATGAAATTAGCATCTCAAGAGGCAGAAAGCAATAAACAAAGCCCAGGGACAGCTGTGGTCTGTTTACTTGGGAATTCCAGAAAGCTGAGGTTCAAGGAGAAAGATAATAGCTTACCCTGAAGGCTCTTTGTTTATTGTTTCTTCCCTTGCTTGAGATGTTAATGGTTGTTTCCTCCTCTCCTCTCCTTTTAATTAGTATTTGTGTGAACCTAGCATTGGGCAAATGGTAGAGGTCAGAGACTATAGCCTTTCTTTACTGAAGTGATTATGCATGAGAGCATGGTTCCTTGGCCCTGAATAAAACTGAGATGCTCCTGTGCACTGGGCTCACTTCAAAAGAGATAAGTCTCAGTGAGACTTCTGAAGCTAAATTCATTGGGTCTTCTTGTCCTTTCTTTCAGCACCGACTCATAATGTACAACAATGCTTAAAAAAAAATTTTTTTTGTCTTTTTGAGACAGGGTCTTGCTGTACAGTTCAGGCTTGCCTTGAGCTCAGTTTTGTAGCCCAGGCTGGTCTCGGACTCTCACCGATCCTCCTGCCTCAGCCTCCCGAGTGCTGGGATTACAGGCGTGTGCCACCACACCCGGCAAAAAAAATATTCTTGACCAATTTTACTTACTGGATATGCTTATATCTGGTACTTGGGACAACTATTTTAAAGACAACAATATGCAACATAATAACCATTGTTTATTTCCTATAATCTTGTTTTGAAAGTCTGTTTTATTTTCAATTTTTTAAAAATATTTTTCTTAAAATTAAAAAAGGTCAGAATAACAGAAAAGAAAGAAAGAAAGAAAGAAAGAAAGAAAGAAAGAAAGAAAGAAAGAAAATCGTGAAGTGCATATTCTACAATGCCAAGATGAATTCTGTGAATTGTGCCTGCAATACAAGATTTAGGAACCAGCTGAAGGATATATTTTTGGATAACTTAAATAGCAATATAATAGTTCTATTTCTTTTTAAAAAGCATTCTTTATTGGGGCCCGGCAGGATGGCTCAGTCGTCTGAAGCGCCTGCTTGAGAAAGCTTGGGCGGCTTCAGGGACCTCGGTTCAATCCCCGGCATCACATGCTGCACCAGCCCTGCCCTCGGGGCGGGCTGAGCCAGCCATAAAAATGAGTGAATAAACAAAGGTTCTGAAACAAGAAAAAAAAATACATTAATAAAATTAAAAAAAAAAAAAAGATGTCAAAAAAAAAAAAAAAAGCATTCTTTATTAACTAGATATACTTGCATTATAATTAAGAGAATATAGATAACCTAGGGCAGTGGTTCTCAACCTGTGAGTTGTGACCCCGGTGGGGCTCGAATGACCAAAACACAGGGGTCACCTTAAGCCATTGGAAAATACATATTTAAACTCATGCTATGCATTGGTGAAATGTTATTTATTGGAACTAGTAATAAATATTTCTCAACATATAATTAAATATTGTTTTTGTGATTAATCACTATGTTTAAATTATGTTTGATTTGTAGCAATGAGAATACATAATGCATATCAGATATTTACATTCTGAATCATAACTGTAGCAAAATTACAGTTTTGAAGTAGCCACCAAAATTATTTTTTGGTTTGGGGTCACTGCAACATGAGGAACTGTATTGCTGAGTCATGGCATTAGAAAGGTTGAGAACCACTGACCTAGGGCTTGCCAAATAGTTCAGCAGTTTAAAATGCCTGCAAGCAAGTACAGGGTCCGGAGGTTTGATGCCAGTGCTACCATCGCAGCCCAACCCCTGGGGCTTGCTGAGATGGCAAATGAGACTGGGCGTGGTGGTGCACGCCTGTAATGCCAACTCTTAGGAGGCTGTAAAAAGGCAGATCACTAGGAGTTTGGTCTAGTAGTGAGACCCTGAACATCTTCTAGACCATTCCCTAAAATATATAAAAAGAAAAAAAGAAAGAAAGATAACCTGAGATTTTCAAATTCCTCTAGAGTGAATTTTTTAGTAAACAACATTTATAGAATTCCTCCTATAGACAATATTATAAACTGATTTTCAATAGAGTCCTCAGAAGGATTTTTTTTATTTTATATATTGATAGTCTAAAGCTCAGTCAACTTGTTTACTACTTCAAAGTTATGCAACATAAAAGAAAGAGTCACAGAGGTGGGGAAATAGCTCGGCTGTCCAAGCCCCTGACTGACAAGTGTAAAGACCCTGGTTTGATCCTTAGTACCACACGCCATCATGGCCCCTGTACCCTCGGTGAGCAGTGGCTGCCCCTGAAACTGAGTGTGGGGGTGCACGCCTGTAATCCTAGCGCTGGGGAGGCTGATCACTATAAGTTCCAACTGTGTAGTGAGACCCTGTACCAACCAAGCAAGTAAATCTTTTTAAAAAAGAGGCACGGTGAGAGTTGAGCCCAGGTATAGCTTCAAACTACAACCCCATTCTCTAAAATCATTCAGATTCCCAGGAGATAAGAAAATAATGTGAAAGATATAAAATTTTAAAATTGATTTTGAGCATATTCTATGCAGCCTAGATTTAGATCTAATACAGTATATAGGATTTAGAATAATATTCATGTATAATCGAGCATAACATCTCATCCAAATCAGAATTCCATTCTGTCATTAAATATGTATTTTAACATACCATTTGCAAGACAGAGAGTTATTTATTCAATTTTCAGTAGTAACAAATCCACAGTCTGTCTCAAATATCCCTGATAGTGGATATCAAACCTTATATATCAACAAATTCCACTATTTGGCAGAAAAACTGCAGAGATCAAACATGAACACTGCATTTCTAAAATCTTATTTACATTTAATACTGTTAAAAATAGAAAAAAAAAAAAAAAAAAAAAAACAGACATCAGCTCTTTGTTCCAACATAAGTCCTACAAAGTCCACAACACGCTCTTTTCGTCCTTTTTCTATTCTGACGTAATGAGTCCAGGTTCCCTTTTCTGAACGTGGCGCGGGCCTCTCAGGCAGGAAGCAAGCTCGAGGAGCCCAGGCCTTGGTGCCTTCCCAGCCTCCTCTCATTCAGTCTAAGCAGCTGGGCTAACAAACGAGCCAGAAAACCAACAGAAGAGCTTGTCACCAAGTAAATCATAGAACCACTCCAGCTTTCATTGCTTGATGAAAATATGGTTTAAAGTTAAAACCACATTTAACTCAACCTTAATTCTAAAGTAAAAAATGAGAATCATGTGCTGAAACCTTAATTAAAATACAAATTCACCCTTAGCCATAGAAATATGCTGACGTTCCACAGCCTACCTCTATCAGAAAATTATTCCTCAAGCCCACTGGGGAATCAAAGTTGTAAAATTGTTAGACAAGTCCCTATTTTAGAACTTGGAACTGGGTAGAAGAAGACTTTACAGCATGGGTGGTTACCTTGAAATACAGAAATGCCCCACTACTATTTTGCACAGGACTTGTTGAACAGATAGATGATAACAGACAAATAGAAAACTGCAATAGTGCATTAGCTATACTTTCAATAATATTGTAGATCTCATGAATTCTGATTTCTAGAGAAGACAGAACCTTTAGAATTAAATGCCTAGAGAAACAGCACCCTGTGTCCAAAATTTGTGGAAATGTCTGCAGGATGGTGTACAGTTCATGTTGCAAGAACGCTGCCAATAGCACAGGATAGTGACATGCTGTTAAATGTTAACTAAATACGAAGGCATAGGGTACAGAACATTATGCTTTCCATTGAGCCACAGTTAGAATAAAAAAAAATGGCAGTCATATTTTAATGGGTAATTCCATATGCCTCGAGCTTTGCATTCATTTATTTCCTTATAAGAACACCTCAAAGGTGAATTTCTTCTCTGTTTTTCAGATTAGGACACAGACTCCTGGAGGTTATGAAGTATATGCATATGCATGAGAAGAGTTTGGCAAATTTGTATGTTTCTGTGTTCTCCCTTTAGTTTGCATCATTTTCGCAAAGATCACTGGATGCACATTTGCTCTAGGCTAGGGCCCACTAGGAGGCTGGACACTTGTGTCTAATAAAGACACAGCTAGAATTTCTGAGCACAGTGAATCTTGCTTTAGCTTCCAAGCTTTCTCATCTTCTTGAAATGGTCACCACATCACTGTTTGTTTATTAGCATGTAGCCACGTGGTCTTGAAGCATTCCAGGTAATTTTTAATTTTATTTTGATTTTATGCTCTTATTTTTTTTACCATCTTAGTTGATGTTTGGTTTCTTGAAATGTATGAAACTTCAGTCAAAGCAATGGACATACGCATGACAACAAGCATGTCTATCTGCATTCATATTCCATCCCTCAATGAAATGTATGCAGCTATTCAAAACAACATTTGTTTTTTTTTTGTTGTTTATTTGTTTTGGTTTTTTTTAATGTATTTGGTTGTTACAGGGTATTACTATGCCGCTCAGACTCCTAGCGATCCTCCTGTTTTCAGCCTTCCGAGTGCTGGGATTACAGGCATGTGCCACTGCAGGCATTTTAGTCTGTTGCACTATGTTTCCAGGGCCAACCTTCCATTTCTTTCTAGCAATAAGATCGTTTTGGTTGGGCCCGGCAGGATTGCTCAGTGGTCTAAAGCACCCACTTCGGAAAGCTTGGGAGGATGCAGGGACTGCAGTTCAATCCCCAGAACCACATGCTGTGCCAGCCCTGCCCTGAGGGCAGGCTGAGCCTGCCATAGAAATAAATAAATAAACAAAAGTTCTGAAAAAAAAAAAAATTAAAAAAAAAGATCCCAAAGATTCTTCGTTATTTTGTGAGTAATGAATAAAAAAGAAAAACTGCCTTTTTTTTTTTTTTTTCTGGAGGGTCTGCAGGGTGTTCAGGTTCTCACCACTAGATTGGACTCATAGTGATCTGTCTGTTTATAGCCTCCCAAGAGCTGGGATTATAGGCACGCGCCACCATGCCCAGTTACAACTGTGGTCTCAATGTGCCCTAGAGGCAAGAAATGAACTCCCACCCCTGAATCTGCTTGCAACAATTAAATTACAATGTTACACATTCCTGAGATTGGCTCTAAGGTAGAAATTATATTTCAGAAATATCAATATGTGAATGAAACATGCTCTTAAAAATTCATGAAATATGTTTATGTGGCTCTCATAGCATGTTATATTTGCTAACAAATCTTCTATATGGTTGTTACACACGCAACTTACTAATCATTTACTTATTGCACAATTCCAGTTTGAGTGTGTGTAGGCAGAGGCTAACTGTATGAGTGATCACATAGTTGCCTACTCTGAGTTCAAGAAATGTCTGTAGTATTTAGTTGCTAAATCCCTGGAACATTTTCATAATCTTTCCATAAATTATATTAGTATTCCTTAAAAGAAGGCTAATTATAAAATCTAGCACAAAGGGTTATTGTCAGGATTGAATGAGTAAAACCACCCTTCATAGACTAAGTGCCTAACAAGTATACGCTATTAAGGCAGCTTTGTTATGACTGCAGAGAGCGCAAGGATGTGAGCCATACTGAACTCGCTATGCAAATCCTCTCAGTGCCCAGGGAATTCCATCTCAATTTCAGGATGCAAACCTTTACAAGCATGCAGCTGTTTGGGACCTCAAGAATGCAGGCACAGCCCAGAATCACACCAGTTATGCAACCTTCCATGCAAGTCACATCCCTGGAAGTCATGTATCCCCAGAGGACATACATACGCGGCTGTGCACCGAGAACCAGCTGTCTCTTAAGTATTGCCACTTTCCATAAATTTACAATTAATATTATTCCTGATCTTGAAAATAAGCTGTGAACCAAAGCAAAACAGATTTTCCTTAATGAGAAGATTTACTGCAACTTCCTCACAGCCAACTTCTTTACTTGGGCTTTTGTGAGAAATTACAGAGCATGTTTGCCTGGCGAGCCCTGTACCGTGACCGCTGATACATGGTGGAGAACACTTTGGAGTTGAACTAGGGCAGCAATACAAAGGGAGAACCTCATTCAACCTTCTAATTTGTTTCCTCTCCATCCTCATACTGCAGATGCTGATATAACTACGCAGGGCCAGGGGGCTAACAGACACATCTGCTTAAGAATAAGGCCGTCTTCAGCCTCACACTCCTTAAACATCACCACGTACCTTTGCTCACTCCTTTCCTTTGAGTCAAGCAATGCTTAGGTCCTTCAGTTCTTCAATAGGCACCTTCCTCTACCTGCACTGTTTCTCTGCTCTTCTTTCTCTTCAGTTTTATTTGTCTGAGATGCTTTATTCTTGGAGGGACATTCACTCATGGCTGGAGCATGAACTTGCCTTTTCCTTTTCCCATATGTGCTACAGTTTTTAGGTATTGGCAAAACTAAAAGTATACTACACCATATCTGAATAAAATTCATAGGAGCTAGTGGAATTTTTTAGGAGGAAGAATAAAAGTCACTAATTTCACACAACAGTAAAATGTCAACTGATCCCAGTTTTCTCTTTTGTTGTTTCTTCACTTATGTATTATTATGCAAACAGAAAAATTAAGAGACAAAACGATATAACAAAGGCAATTATAACGTATAATAGAACCTTATGTTTTCATGCAGGAATAGGTTAAGAGGTGGAATTATCAAAGTATGGTATTGTTCAACTACAAATCTGTATCCTACCTGAACTGATACATCTTTCACCCTGCTCTCTCTTCCTTAATAGGGCAAAGAGGGAACAAACCAGCACTAATATCATATCTTTGGCATTTGTCAAGTAAGTCCAGAGAGACAGCATGTTGAGAAGATAAGTAGCAACACTAGAGGAGCTCAGGACAACGCCAATCACAGAGTTACACAGGTTTGTAAGATCTCTCAGGTGAGTCAGCATACCAGGTTATTAACCAGAGTGAAGAGGTGCATTCTAGCATCTGCCACTCACTGACCAATACCAAGGGGCGCCAAGGTCCTCTGTCTCCTCAGTATTGTTTTATTCTCTACCTACATCTGAATCCACTTTCCTAAATTTCTTTCTTTTTTCATTTTTTCTGTATGTGCTTTTGAAATGACGTTTTACTTTGAGTTTGGGATGGCTTTAACCTCACTTTGTATCCCCAGGCTAGTCTCAAACTTACAGTGATCCTCCTGCCCCAGCCTCTGGACCGCTGGGATTATAAGCATGCACCACCACACCTATACAAAGGCTTTACCTTTCAAATTTTAAAAGATCTTTTTTCTTACCTATGGAATATGTTGGCCAGATATTTTCCAACTTATCAGAGATGCATATTCTAGAGTCTACTAAGTAATCTACTATGGGAGCCCAAACTGCTGGTGTCCATTTTGTAATAACATCATCATCTTGCGACAGCCTCATCTCACGATAGCCTCTAGTTAGGTTTCTATTTTCCCATAAATCACATGTTCTAAATCCTCCCCTGTTGCCTTGGATACTTGCTGAGCTGTTTCCGGGTCGCCACCGTTGTCTAGGATACATGCTGATGTCGCAGGCGAAAATTACCTCATTCCCGCACCCTGTATATATACCCGAGCGCCCTTTTTTGAATAAAGGAGACTTGAACAGAATCCTGTCTTGTCTCCATTTCTCATGTCTCTTGTCCCATTTTCCCCCTATAATCCCCACTCTCCCACTAGGACCCACGCTGATTCCTCGCAAGTTGATGGACACAATCTACCATCTCAGTTCTCGTATCTTCTGCTTTAGACAATCAGCCACCAGACAAACACAGATATATGTAGACAATTTTGCTACTCAACCCATCCCTGAAATGATGGGATTCTTCTATTTGTCTTTCTCTTTTTTTTTTTTTTTTTTTTTTTTTTTTTTTTTTTTTTTTTTTTTTTTTTTTTTTTTTTTTTTTTTTTTTTTTTTTTTTTTTTCTATTTGTCTTTCTCTACCCTCCCCTTTATTACTCCTTTTTCTGCTCTTGAAATTTTTCTTACATGCTCCATTTTGAAAAAGTAAATCTCTAGCCCTTTAAACAAGCATGGGCTTTGATGAAGCAGCTCCGAGGGCCATGGCCGTCCTCTTGGCTTCTCATACACCAGAGCCAAGGCCATGCCAGGAATCCCTCGTCCTGAGTGTCCAGCACCCTCCTGTGATCTAGCGTTGCTTCTCATCGATCCATGATCTATGAATGAGGCAATGGGGGAACCAACAGGGACTATGGAGAGGATAGGCACAGTATGCTGAACTGCCAATGGCTTCTCTGGGAAGAGTGGAAACTCAAACCCTGCTTAGTAATTTTTAAAGCTTAACAAATACATAATAAGTAGCTGCTTTTTACTCTGACTGCACTACAGACATGGACATATACATAGATCACCACTATTACTTCTTTGTGTCTTTCTTGTATCCCAGATACTTTTCTATGTTTGCTAAATTTAACCAACTATTGATACAGCTCCTATACCTAATGAATGTTTATTTTTCATTACATCTCTTCTGGAAAGTTTTAGTTCAAGAAAATTGAAGGAAATGCCTTGGTTTATCCACTCTGTCTTTCTAAATTGAAAATAAGAGGGGGGATTTCTGCCCTCCAGGTGCTCTGACCGCCAGGGCCCCCTTGTCAGTGTGTGTTAGTCTGTTCTTGTTCAGTGTTCTGTTTTGAACTGGGTAAGGTGGGGTTTGTAGAGGCAGCAAGGCAGAGACCCACGGCAGGATCCTGGAATCTAGTAGTGTGCCTTTTATACCCCATGGCCCGTATACTGCATATCTTGGCTCATTAGGAACGGAACCTAATGCACCAGATCACACAGTGCCTGAGGCAAACATTTCCAAAAATAGTTGTTTGCTATCTGGAATAGTCTGAGGGGAGACAACCATCCCATCCAGATTATGCATTTATTTTGGGCAGGAGGGCCCTAACAATGGAGCATTACATTTAATTCAAAAGCCAGTCATAGACCTAGTAGTACTAAAGGGGTTTGCCCAGGTCTCTACCACCATTTGCTTCTGTAGAGCATAATGCTATGAAATTAATGTCTGAAAAACTAAACAATAGCAACAGAAAAAATCCTGTAGCCAGGACATGAAATGTGAAACTGGTAAGACAGGAATAAGAAACACTGAACAACTCAGCAGGACCATTATCTACTTGTTTATTAAGTTTTCCAGTGGACTAGATTGATTGGAAGATAACAGAATGTTTATGAAGCATGAAGTGTTTCCTAAGCTTTCAATTAAAATGAAATAAAAGTAAATGCAGGATGTGTGTTCAGCGTAGGAAATCTCATTAGAGCACCGGTCATCAGGAGCAGGCTGGGCTGCACTGCCTTGCGCAGTTGCTTTAGCTCTCCGTGCCTGGCCTGAGTCAGGCTGGACTCTGAGTGATGCAGTTCCTCTTGAGCCCGAGGTTGACATCTAGGGTGTGGCACACGACAGTGGTCTCTTAAGGCAAAGGTCAGCACTGCAATTGCCACTTTGCAGAGGAAGAACAGTACTGTCTTAAATAGACATCTTTCTTCAGTTCTCTGGTAACATGAATGGACCTAAAATCATTTCTGGGTTAATTTCTTGTTGTATTTGAAGAAGTCTCAGTTATAGACAGTTTTCTCCACTCCTTGAGTGGCCACTGGGAACACATTCACAATGGGAAAAATTACATAGGAATAATATATATTTAGAAGCCAAAATCATTCCAAGAAAAGGCAGGGCCAGGGGTGGTATAAATTCTACATGTCACATTTTTTTTTTAGTTTTTTCTAGTATCAGGGTAAGATTACCTTAATGAAAGTAAAAGTTCTAATAGTATGCAGCTTTTATCCCAGAGACTATTTCGAATCCTTTGTTGCTCTGAACACCATTTTCCTCACTCACTGGGTGTATGAAGCACATAGTTGAGCTAGCATTAAGCTAGCCCAGTGAAAGGCAGTAGCAGTGTGTTGACCCCAGTGTGGCCAAGGAGGGGCTGCAGGGCCACAAGCGCACCACCCAACCCCTCAGATTAGGAGTCTGTCAATCACAAAGACCTCCTGAGCGCTGGACAGTCAAGCTTCATGAGGATGCAACTCCAGCGCACAGTTCAGCCCCTCCCACTCTCTGGTGATTAAACTTGGTCCAGTTGCTTAGCAGCTGTCTGTCTCTGCTTCCTCATCTGGGAAGGTATACAGATCTTGTAGGAATTTGTGAAGATTAAATGAGACAAGGGTCCTGAGAAGCCTAAAATAGCACCTGGCCTATATTAAGTACTCGGTGACTTCATGCTATTGTTATTAGTATGACGATTCATCATTTCAAATAGTAGTGATTCTTTATGTGCCTGCTGGGTGTCTGTTGCCATCCACTCCACTAACAGACTGATTGGGTAACTAATGATTTGAAACAATCAGCACTGGAGGCAGGTTTGGGAGGGAGAGTGTGACTGATTGCTGTTGCGCTATTTTTCTTTCTTTTATTGTGACCCATAACCAGCACTTACTGGAGAAACACGTGTTTACAAATTGTAGTCCCAGAGAGCTGGAAGGAAAGTTGCTATTTAAATACTGCTCATAGGGCCTCGATCGGCATTTTGTAGTTATTACACAGACTTAAACAGTTGGAAAGGTCTGCTTGGGTGTCTCAGACCTATTCAAAGTACTGGAGTTGGGCAGGAAAAACAAAAAGGAAAAGCTAGTTTGATCTTGGAAGTGCTTCAGGTACACTGAGCTGTACCAAAGGTACCTAGGACTGAAACAGTGACATGTTATGAAGTCAGGATATGGCTGCAAGTGTAGTGCCATTGAACCAATTATGTTCCAATTACATTGGCTCAAAAATGAATCCATCATGGATGATACTGATCAACCAATAATTCATTTGAAGGGCCATTCTAGGAAGGATAGTTTATTGGAAGCAGGCACTCTTGTTTCTTCCTGACAGCTATGTGTAAGCACTCAAGTATGGAATGTGTAGGGATGGGGAATTATAAGACAATGGACAGGAAGACTAGGCATGGGGGCACACATCTGTAATCCCAGTGCTGGGGTGGCTAAAAACAGGAGGGTCACTAGGAGTCTGAGCTGTGTAGTGAGACCCTGTACCAAATATATTTTTAAAAAAGAATGGAAAGAAATACAGAGAACAACCATGTCAGAAGCAGAATTGCAGCAACAAGAGATTCTTCACCAGGTAAAAGGAAGGGAGCATGCTGGTTTCTAAGTTAAGGGGATCATGTGATTCATATTTCAGAGTCTTTCTTTCAATCTATAGGTATTACGCATGCAACAGAGGGTTCTACATAGGGAGGAACTTTACTGAAATGAACAGCAAATTGAACCTTTTTGAAGCAGCCATCATTTGATCTTGTTTCATCTAAAAGGAAGGCAATATCATATGGTTCAGTACGAAGCCAAAAATCAACCTGTTCATTGGATAAAGAGACAGGGAGAGAGTTTAGAGGCTGAACATATTATCCAGAGGAAAAGTGTCATGGGCCTTGCACAAGGAGAGAAAAATGAATTTTCCTTAAATTTTTTGAGGCTCATTGAGAAAACAAAACACTTTCTTTTATTGGAGGCACTAATTAATTATGTCTCTGCTCTGATCTCTCTCAATTTCTTGATTATAAAGCTTTTAAATAATAGCAAGCTAAGATGAGCTTAGTTTTGTAGGCTAAGACTATTTATGTGAATTTGATAAGTGAGATGCAAATTCAGGGGCGAACTATTCAGACCACAGCCACTTTCCTTACCAAAGCTCTTTATTAAATGGTTTGAAAAAAAATACCATACGTCTATGGAAACCGGAGCTTTTAAAGATATTTTTTGTATTCTATTACTGTATTAAAGATATAGTACTAGCAAAGGAAAATATTGATTAGTACTTAAAAGAGTTTAGTAACTGCATCTTTGTAATGCTCAGATTTATGCATGCTATAAGGATATTTGTATAATTAATACACTGGAAATACATAGTTACTTAGGTTTTCTCAATATATAAAAATAATTTGTGAGTTTCTGCTTGGAGATTAGGGAGTAATGAATTTCTTTGAGTCATTTTAACCTACTTGTAGTTTTGTGTTTGTATTCTATGGTACATGGAAAAGTCATCAACAATTGCACACCCAGCCAAATGAAATGATTATAAGGCTATTTATAAAATTCCATTTGCATTTGCAGAGATGAGACAGCAGAATATTTATGATGTAGGAATTTTACTTTTTAGTCACATGGTGTACTGTATGCTAATGATTTGAATCTGTTTTTTTGAAAGTTGCTCATCATCATTGTAAGTAAAGACAGTATTAGTAGGTCTTAAAACTTTTAAAACAGTTATTTGTGTTTGTGCTGCCTCTTAATGATTTGCATACTAATCCATGTCTTTTGGGAAGGTATGGAAAAGATTTGAGATAAATATGCTTAAAGAAATGTTAAGACCATCACAAGATTTATAGTGAGATCAGAAAAGATTTTCTCTCCCAAGGCTTTACACTAACATATCTGCCTTGGACCCTGTTCTTGCCATCTTCTCAGTACTTTTTTTTTTTTTTTTTTTTTTTTTTTTTTTTTTTTTTTTTTTTTTTTTTTTTTTTGAAGGTTCAACGTATATTTGCAAAGGGAAAGGGAAAAGCTAGGTTAGGGATCAGGCAAAGATTAGGCACCTTCACATCCCGGCTTCCCTCATTCAGCCTCAAGAAACATGGCTAGAGAAGGGGGAACAACTTTTACTTAAAATGTAAGAGATAACTCTGCTTCCTTTCGAGGAAAATATACATTTCTTGTACTTGGTTGGGTCAGTCACTGAAGAAACCAAAACACTGGGGGCCGGGGAGATAGCTCTGTGGAACAAGTTCCTGGCTGGCAATTGCAGGATGGAGAGTTTGAAACCTGGTCCCACGGAGAAAAAAAAAAAAAAAGAAAAGAAAGAAAGAAACCAAAACACTATTATTAAGCGTCAGAACTATCCCATGATAACTCTGATAAACAAGTGGGGAGAAATAAAGAATCGTCTGTATGTGGGTACATATGTGAGCACGTATGTGGACATATACATGGGCATGTATGTGGGCATGGTGTGGGCATGTGTGTGAACATGTATGTGAACAGGTATGTGGGCATGTATGCGGGCACATATGAGAACACATGGATTGATATTTCCAGTTGATCTGGTACTTCCAATGATCCTGCTTTTCTTTTGTCCTCCCGCTCTCCCCGTATGTGCCTCCCTCCTCCTTCTTTCCATCCCTTTCACTTTATAATTTATGAAAAAGAGGGAGGCGAGCAGGAAATGCAGGGGCCTTTCTTTCTAATGATGCAGAGTTCTGAAGCTCGGCCTGGCCCTGGTGATGTGCTTCCCAGGATGTGTGCCAAGCCCTTTCTTTCCTGCTGACACATTAAATTCTGAGTGGTCTTTCACAGGCTGAGGGAAATGGAGCTAAACCCTGGCCCCATGCAGATTAGCAGTTTAGGAATGCGAGCAGTTGCATTCCTAGCCTAAAGCATGCGGAGCTATGCAATTGCACGCTTTGTTTCATGTCTCTGGCATGCATCTTAACATCAGAAGATTTATTTCTTGCTAAATAAGTCACACTTTTTTGTTAACCTGCATGACTTTAAGCTTCTGAAAGTTAGAGCTTCTTCAGAGAGACATCTCATGTCCCTCTCAGCATGCTTCCCAGAGATTAGATAGATGTACAAGTTCCATAAAGGTGGAACAATGGGGAAAGAAAAAAAAATGAGACAGATGCAAAAGATGAGCCAAAAGATACCGTGCAACGTTCAGTAGAAAAAGGCCGTGTTCTAAGACAGAAAAATGATGGACAGGGTTGAATGTAGAGAACTAGTTTGTTTGAGATATTTTCTGAAATTCTAACTTTTTGTTTCTTGTCCTTGTCCTCCCTTCTGTATTTCAGGAAATGCAGCCCCACAGTGAGTGCTGAGCAGAACAGGTCAGCAGGGTAGAGATGCCCTGCATGGACCAGACTACATGGCCGTGGGCTCTACAAGGCAGCCCACAGAGATGTTGTCTGTGGATCTGATGGGGACCGTAGGGTGGCAGCACTGTACAGTTCATGAGACCCAGTGCCAGGTCCCTAGCACCCTGAAATTCTCTTCTGTGCTAGCCATACTTCCAGTTTGTCCTTCCCTGAAAGCCCTTGAACCCAGTGGTTATAGGAAAGAAATGCACCCTCATTTATTACAGAACCACCGAGGAAGCCCATCAAACCATTGTCTCTTCCACACCAACGAGGATGGAAATTTTCCTTCTAACACTTTCAAACATCGCTCATAGGATGGAAGCATCTGCTTGCAGAAGGAGCCTTGAGCCCAGACGTGCACCATCCCTGCAGCTGGGGGACTTTCTGAGAAGCGGACCTTCTGGTGGATCCACATCACAAAGGACTCCTAAGCAGTGATGCCACTTGGACAACAAACAGTGGGACTGAGCAGAGCCCTTAGTGGCTAGCAAGACAACTCAGATAGGTCTCCCTTTCTTGAATATTTTAATCTGACTTCGCTTTTATGCTCCTTTCCTGCCATTTTTTCCCATTAGGTCTCTTTATGCTTAAGCTTTGTTTTTCCAAACTCCTGCCTTTTCTTCTTTGTATTGTATTGCTGTCCCAATGAAATGTTTTAGCTCTTCTTCTGTCTCTTGCTTGCCTGATTCTCATGAGATTTATGCAGCTCAATGTCATTAGTCCTCTTTTCCAACAAGAAAAAGAGAATAGGTGGAGTATAGGAAGGAGGGGAGAGGACTGTTTTCCTTTTGACGATTCCTGGTCTTTTCTTATTTCCGAATAGCTCTCTAACAGCTCCATTACCTCCGCAAGCAGGAAGATGTTTGCTTGTATAGCATCAGGGCCTAGCTAAAAGCTTACCAATTCAAACCAAGTCTCAATGGTCCTAGACCCTTACTCTCTCCACCACCCCCAGGTCTTCATGGTGCCCACACAGAAGTAAATGGCATTCATTAAATTAATGTCTCCAGCTGGCTTACTCCAGTTTTCTTGGACCTCAGTGCTTGGCTAATGACAGGGGCAGTGAACAGATTTCAAAGTTTCTCTGTCTCTTGGAAAGCTGTTTTTCTACAGGAAGCCTTTTCCCAGCCTGACTGGAGAAGATGTGTGAGGCAGTTTTCCCATGGTAAGGATCACATTCACCTTTCTGCAGCTTTTTGAAATTTATAATAGCCGAGAAGAAGGAACATATTGCTGTTCTTGTTTTTCTAAGGAGAGACATGTTGACTACTTAGATGCCATTCTATCTGCTTCTTCTTCTCTCTTTTGTTTTCCATCCCCTGTTTCTCAATGCCATGCACATTCAAGACTCTGAAACTATTTTTTAGTGAACTGCAAAAGAGCTCATGTGGATGAGGGATGGAGCGACACTGCTTCAGTTCTTCACCTTCTGTGGAAACCTGGTGTCCACAGGAAAAAAAAAACATTTCTTACAGCTGAGTGGTACTCCTGCTCGCTGTGATGCTGTGTCAGTAACCACGGACAGCCCTATGAAAGATGGCATAGGGAAGTAAACTGATAAACTCAGGCTACTGTGAAAAATTCTTCAGTCTCCAGGAAGGTGAGACTGGCTTGGAGTTATGGATCTCCAATAAATGGGTGGCAGCAGGAGGGGAAGAAATGAAGAGATACAAGACAGAATATTGTTACTGAAATAAATGACTCCCAAGAAAGGACACAGGAGAATGGATGAAGAGGAAAATGGAGAGCAGAACAGCTGAATCCTAAGCAACAGCATGCTTTGAGTTATGACAGGAAGCCACCCTGCGCCTCCTGCCATTTGTCTCCTTTAGCGCTCCGTCCCTAGCAGCCTTTCTGAGCATTTGCTCTCAAACAACTTCATCTAAGCAGGTCTCCTACAGTTGTGTAGGATGCTACCTACCCTTCCAGCCAAGAGTCATTTGAATGTGGAGTCTTTCTTCACTAACTGCCTAATTTGAGAGGGTAGCCTGTTCTTATCAGTGAACAGGCATCCGTCCGTTGTTCTTCATGTCCATTACTGTGGCTTGCATTTAACCTGCAGTCCAGGCTGCACTCATACCCTAGTGGGAATGCTGCGGTCATTGCTGGCATCTCCTGTTGAGTGCACATACATGCTCAGGACAGGGTTACAGAAAACGCCTGACAGACGCTATGGACATAGACTTGAGGTCCTCACCACCTGACCACCCCAAATCCCTCAGCTACCTCTATTTCTCTTTTTTGAGCACAGGTTACTCTGTGAATGAATTTTTTCTCACTTCCTTAAATATCTAAATATCTTTGATCATTAGCTGCTCCCTCACCTTTGTGTCCTTTTTCAGCCTTCTATACATAACCAGAGTGAAGGCAGAGAGGAATAGACTCCCAGGCCTGCAGAGCAGACACTCATGCCATACTGGACCCAGGACAGGAGTGGGAGGCCTCACAATGTCCCTTAGGGTCAGGTGAGGACAGAAGGGGTGTTTGTCCTGGAATTATGGGTCTCTCCATTAGCAAAGATATGCAGACCCCAGAGAAAGAGAATGAGGAGGAAACTAAACCTCTTCGTTTGAATTTTTTTTTTTTTTTTTTTTTTTTTCTACTCAGTTCCAGTCAGAGAACTTGATTTTGGGCACTCCTTTCTTACTTTTATTTCTTATAGTTTAATTTTAATATAGCTTTAAATTTTTTCAGTGTCACTTCAGTAAGGAAACAAGTAAATCTAAACTATAAAACCTTAAAAAACCTTAACTAGGTGATTTCCATTGTCTCTTCTTATTGTTCCCCGCACTGAATAATAATTAGTTTCATATTTAGTAGGAACTGATAGACAAGCTCTGAGGAAATACATAAAAAGAGAATGAGCAAAGATTTAGAATTAATTATGCATTGGGAAATAAACGAACTTCACCTTAGTGGTTCCAGAGTCAGCAGAGATAGAAAACAACAATGACAATCACGTAAGTTAATTATATATTATGACTGTGAGAATATCCGGAAGCTAGAGGGGCACGCCAAGGGACTGTTTCGAGTGTGTCTGTGCATGTGCGCATGTGCATGCGCGCGCACGTGTGTGTGTGTGTGTGTGTGTGTGTGTGTGTGTGTGTTTCTTTCTCTTTCTTCTCTTTCACTCAGTCTTTACATCTATTTGTCTAGACAATACAGCTTTGAGGAAGATGCACTAGATATTAGTTCTTAATTCCTAGCAAGTCAACCACTTTACATAAATGACTAAAAGCTCTGATTTCGAAAGTAAAGATGGCCTTGGTACCTTTTGAGGGGTGTTGTAATATTTACTAGTGACTTAAGGATTCTTTCTTACATGTTTCTACTATTGTGCTTCTGGCAGGACATCTAGCTGTGAGAGGATGACATATATTTGAATGACTAGTAAGCATTTTGCATTACTTCATTCTTGGAAAGTTTTCCCTATTCTCAACATGTGACTTAGGCCACTTGAATTTACTCTTGCTGCAGGTAACAGAAGAGTGCTTTTGTATCCAAGGAAACTGATTGCAGGCCTTTGTAACAGAAATGAAAAAAAAATGATTTCTGTGTTAAGTGTTTATCCTGAGATGTTTTCTTCTGGAAACTTTTTCAACAACTTTGCTGTTGTCACTTCTCTGTAATGAAGATGGCCTTAGTCAATCATAAATGTATGCTTTTGCAACCTTATGCTGTGTGTGTTTGTTTCCTGTTCTTCTGTTAGCTTACTGTCTGCCTCAACACTAGGATAAAAAAATCTTCATGGAGTTTGTGTTTAAACTTAAAAATTTGAGTCACATTAAAAAGAAGCTCCTATTTTCTCTATAGGCAAAAGTTACTACATCCTCACAGAGCACTCTGCATGCAGAAGTTTCCAGCTAACTTAGCAGGAAATTGGGAAAATCTTGGTGGTATTGTCAGAGCCCATGGCAGAGTAACTTCTCACACAGCACACTATGATGTGGACTGGGCTGGTGATATCACTACAGAATTGTTAAACTGATTACTTTTCACTTCACTGTCATTAAATAAATCCTTTGTTATCTTTTCAGAGAGAAGCAAATTGTGTTGTTATACTCATTTGGGACATCCAGTAAAGATAGCTCACACAGTCGGAACAAGATTGCATTGCACAGCAACTGAGAGCTGAAAGAACTCAGCAAAAAAACTTTTAATTCACAAATATTAAAGAGCTGGGTTGGAATATGATCCTAGAAAGACTGAAACTAAGGTTAAAACCTCTAGATCTCTCAGGATATAACAAAACAGTAGGTTTTTGAGGAACTTATCTCACTTGAAGTATCTGATGCAATCTTTATTATTTTGAGAAATAAAAGAAAATAAGAAAACAGTGGAGCTTCTCATACATTATTGGACATCTTAGATTTAAAACCCCTGGCCAAACAGATGTACCTGATTCGTAAACCAAGGCAGGAACAGAAAAACTGGAATATTTTTCTACATTGAAAAGAGTACTGGGCCTGCCAGATAGCTCAGCAGACTAAAGTGCTTGCTTACGTAAGTGCAGGGACAGGGTTCAATCTCTGGCATGCTCTGACTGCCCTGCCTCCAGGGCACACTGAGAGTGGACGTGGTGGCACATGCCTGTAATCTCAGTGCTTGGGAGGTTGAAAGTAGGAGGCTGAGTCCAATCTGTATAGTGAGACCCTGCAGACCTTATACTAAATATAAAATAAATAAATAAAAGATAAAATGAATACTAATTTGTTTTCTACTTGAAAGAGTATGAGCAGAGAATAAAATAAATGGACAGGAAGAGAAGTAAAATAGATAACCATGGAAAGATTGAGGAACAAGTCAGAAAACTATATTCCATATTTGCACAAAGAAATGTTAAAGAACAAAGATGTTTCATATCTATTTTCTGTACATTCAGATATGAATTTCTTTGCCTCCATAAGTAAAGAAACAAACATCAAGTATGCCTTATTTTCTGCTTACTTAAATGTAGTATGCATGTTAAATTTTTATTTACATTTGTTTTTGAAACATAAAACATGAAATTTTATTCAGATTTAAGGATCATGTGAGGAGGCACAAGATATGCCTACTGTGTGAAATATTTGAATCAGAGCCAGCATACCTCCCTAAACATTAATCATTTGTTGTGGTGAAAATATTACGATCATTTCTTTTAGCATTGTGAAATTTATAGTGAATTAGCATTATTTAGTCACTCACCTATGCAGTAGGACACCAGAACTTACTTCTAACTAACTGTAATGTATATATAGATATATATCTATATATCTATACATATATATATATGCCTCTCTCTCTCTCTCTCTCTCTCTCTCTATATATATATATATATATATATATATATATATATTTAATTTGAAGAAGGTGAGAGAATTATGGTTGTCAGCTCTTGATGGTAGTTAGAACAGCATAGGGCAAAAATGTCTGCTTCTTGGTGGCAAGAGGGCTCCCATCCCAGCTCTTTGGAGACTGTAAACAAGCAGATTACTATGAGTTTGTTCTAATAATGTGAACCTGAACACACTGTAGACTTTAAAAAAAAAGAAAAAAAACTATAAATAAATAAAAATAAGAAGGGCTCCAAATATACTGAATTTAACAGATAGTAAACACTATTACCAAAGAACAAAACTAAAGATTTCAAGATGTATGAAAAAGAACTCTTGGAACAGAAATACCTTCCACAGGAAATTTCTAGTTAAGGAGGATTCACACAAGCCTGCTAACCCAGGCCCTCAGCCTCACGTCGATGGACTGTGATCATCCTGACATTTAAAGTAAATCAAAGCAACAGTTCTCAGTTTTAAGAGATAAAAACTTAAACCTTGTTATGGTTTGTGTACAGGTGTCCCCCACAAAGTCTCCTGCGGTCATGGGGCTGGGGCTGCTTCTGCTTCTGGAGTTTGAGATTATTGTGAGTATGGGTGTCCTAGTATAGATAATTTGCATTTCAGTGTAAGGAAGGAAGAGAAGTTAGCTGCTTCAGCTGCTGCTGTGAGCTAAATAAACCTTTCCTTCCTTTATTTTGAGTGTCAGGTATTTGCCCCAGCAACAAGAGTAACTAAGACAAACTTTATAAGAACAAACTTTACAGCTTCAAAACCCTTGTTCTTTTATGTTTGCTTGTATAATTTTAAAGAAAGTCTGTTGGGAGCCGCAGGAAGTGAGGAAATTGAGCAAGTGTGTGGAGGTGGGACTGGGCTTCCCTGCCTGGAGCTGAAAGCTACCCCAGTGTTGAGAAAGACATCCTGTTGAGAAAACATCCTGTCTGGTTCAGGCCTCCTATTGGTTGCTGGGTAGCCTTATGTTATGGGATGCAAACTTTGTAGGAAGATAAATAAAGGATCCCTTGTGTGTGCATTGAGTTAGTCTCACCCATCAGGCAGACTGCCCACTGCCTAGCCCAACTTTTTGTCTTGTCTCTTTCTGATTCCTACCACTGTGTCTCCCTGGGGTTGAACCGTTCACAGTAAGATCAATGGATCCCTACATCTACGGATCCCTACAAAAGTCCACTGGAAAATGAGAAACTGTCCCTTGAATGTGGTGTAAACACAAAGGTGCTATCTGCATGTGGCCCAGAACTGTCAGAGCAGAGTTGAAAATTTCGAAGATGACGGAAGCCAAGGAAATGGGAAAAGAAAAGAAGGAAAAGAAAATGGGAAAGGAAGAAGAGAGGAAGAAGAAAAAGAAGTGGAGGAGGGAAAGCAGGAGGAAGAGATAGTGGTGCTCAGGAGAAAAGAAAGGGAGGGGAGAAAGTTAGTATGGGCTTAGAATGGTGGTGAGCAGAGTCAAGAGACTAAACAAGCCAGACTGGCATCGTGTTCCTGCTGTGTTTCTTCAAATCATAGAGGAGCTCTCTGCTCCTACCATCTGTATTTAGGAAAATGACCAAAGGGCAAACCTTAGACATTTTCTGAAACATCTTTTTTCTTTTGTGTATTTAGGACAGGGTCTACATGGTCTGCAGCGTCTCACTATGTAGACTGGAGTTGTAGTGATTCTCCTGTTTTCAACCTTCCAAGTGCTGGGCTTATAGGTGAGTACCACCACACCCAGTCTCCATGGTCCTCTCAATGTGTCCGCAGAGGGTGGGGCAGGCAAGCTCCTGAGGATCAAACCTGGCCTCTGCACTCTGCCTGAGCAGGTGCTTTAGTCCACTGAGTGATCAAGCCACCCCTGAAACACCTTTTAAAACAGAACTATTTTTATAACATATATTTATATGAATTCAAATGAAAATTCCCAAATAGGAAAGATCTTTCAGGACCTTTCCAATATCCATCTGGAGATGAAGGCTGAATTTTTATAGAGAATCTCAAATTACTTTTCCAAATACCTAGCATTTAACACAAATAGCCACACAACTCACTTTGGTGCAAATTCCTGCTGTTTCTTTTCTTTTCTTTTTTTTTTTTTTTTGTCTTTTTGAGACAGGGTCTCGCTATGCAGTTGAGGCTGGCCTTGAGCTCACTTTTGTAGCCCAGGCTGGTCTCGAACTCGCACCAATCCTCCTGCCTCAGCCTCCCAAGTACTGATTACAGGCTCGAGCCACCACGCCCAGCGATTCCTGCTGTTCTTGATTTTTGCATTGTTACTCACTTTTAGTCAAATAATGAATCTTGTAAAAACGGTTGCAAATCACTAATACTATGCTTAAAATTTTGACAGGTTATAACTAGGTATATCAGTATTAACATGATAAAAATCTTAAATCTAAAATGAATAGTAAACCTACCCTAAAACTATGCATAGAAAAAATGTGCTAAAAAGATAACAATAAGTTTTACTTTGAGATAATAATTAATTCACAAAAAAAGGAAGTGGAGTATAGCAGACTTGATGTTGCCACTCTGGCTTTTTTGTTTACTTGTCAAAAGTTTCTTATTTAATTACAAGAATCTTAAGAAACATATATGTGGGACAGGAAGTGGCCCATTAATGCCTTTAATATTTTTGCTCCTCAAAAATCTGATCCTGATCATAGAATCTCGAGAGAGTAAATAAATGTATACATGTATGAGAAGTGGAGGAGGGAAAGCAGGAGGAAGCATAATTTATATATTGTCTTAGTTACTTTTTACTCTTTGCTGGGACAAATACCCGACACACAAAAGGAAGGAAGGAAAGGTTTATTAGCTCACAGTTACTGGAGGTTTCAGTCCATATTCGGCTGGCCCAAGGCTGAGAGGAACAGAGCAGAGAGCATCCAGTTCATGTCGGTGGAACAGCAGCAAAACGGTGGCAGAGGTAGCCAAGCAAACAGGGAAGCAGAGCAACAGCAACAGTTTGAGTCTGTCTCTCTGTCTCTCTTTATATTGTATTCAGGCGTTCCCTAGGATATCCGCCCTAGAACACACCCATAGTCTCAGCCTTACTTAGACTGATAATCCCATCAGTACTAAAACACAGTCCCAGAGATCATGAATCAAGTTTCAGTCTATAGAAGCCATGCCCCATGATTGCATGAGGCTTTGGGGGACAACTAGACATAAAGCATAACATATATATATATATATATATATATATATATATATATACATATATATATATACATATATATATTTATGGTGTTCATAACACACACACACACACACACACACACACACACACACACACATATATATATATATATATTTATGTTGTTGCAGGGTCTCACTACATAGCCCCAACTTGTGGTAATCCTCCTGCTTTCAGCCTCCTCAGGACTGGGCTCTAGGTGTGCACCACTACATCTGGACTTTGGCTAGTCAGCCAGGCCCACTCAGCATGTGGTGTGCTTGCCTAAGTTTGCTTAAGCAGGTGCTACAGCCCCCAATATATTGAAATATTTTTTTTCAAAATCATAGAGAAATCACAGTTTTGCAATGTATATCACACATTTCTGCCATAATACTAGATTACTCAGAAAAAGGCATCTGCCACCTAACAAGGGAGCCATATTATGCAATGAGACACATGTCTGAAGTAAGATTTTTCCTGCTTGAAACATCTTTTATACATCAAAGTAGATTATGAATTTCAAATGACTTCTCTATTTACAGTGAATGCTCTTTCAAATACATTGATAATAGAAAATTGCTAGTGTGTTGCTTTTCTCTGGGTGAACATAATGTTCTTCTGCTAATCCACTATCATTTTGTGGAATTAATAGCCTTGGCCCATCTCCATACACTTTTCCTAACCCTCCCCAGGCGCTGCGGATCTACGGTTTCACATGCTAGCAATAAACAGCTCACATATCCAGTGGTCAGCTCCTATGGTATCTAGGGCCTGTCACCATCTGTCCCTCCATATACCAAATCATTAACCACTTTTTAGTATATGGCTCCTCTGTCAAATTATCAAGATGTGCTCATATAACTTCTAACATCAACACTGACTTTCTTTCTCTTTGGAAGCAGTGAGTGATTTGGCTTAAATGTGAAAGACCCTTGTGGTTTCTTCCTGCCTACTCTCCTGTCCTAAAAACTGAACTTTAGCCATGTACTTGGAATTGTCACTGAGTTTACTTTCAAAGTTGAAAACCTGAGGTTGTTAAAACTGTTCTTACTTTGAACTTCACCCGCTACCTGCTAGATTTTTGAAGAGACAAGGGCATCATTTTCGAAGATACTTAGGAGGTTGCTGCTAATTAAGACCTGTTCACCTGAACCAGGAAATTGGCTACACACAGTATGAGAATATATGTTCGTCTTGATCATTTCCATCTCTCCGTGCATTCCTTAAGGCAAGTAGAAGATGACACTTGACTGGCAACTTATAATAGAGCTATTGTATACTGCATAAGGAAATAAAGCCAAAAATAGCACTGATACAGTATCTGTAGGTCACTTTTTCAGGTAGAGATATGTAAGAACTTAAAGGTCCATTTAAGTTTTGGATTTATACATTCTTTTTTCATATATTTAAGATAAATAAATCATATCCTATCTCTCAGTAGATCATCAGCTTGATCAATGCTTTAACAATTATAAACACTGCCTTAAAATATTTGTACTTAATGGTTTCATATAATTTAAGTATTTGTTCGCTGAAAAACTTTTATGTTGATTATGCATAAGAGACATTTTAACAATACACAATGCATAAGTGTTTTGGCATCCTCCACTGAGTTTTTGAAATATGCATTTCAAAACTTGTCTTACCACAATCAATCAAGTCTTTTAACATTTCTTGCGGAAAATAAATACCTCAAACTGTCTATTCAAGTGTCCTTAAAGTTTAAAGAGCCTTAGATAGGATAATCATCAAAGAATGAAACGATGTATTAAAACTTTGAAAAATTGCACAACAGAGGATTAATCTTCCCATTTAGACAACAAAATATGCTAACACATGTTCAATTGGCTTTGTTCTGCTCCTCCCCCACCCCCACTCCATAATGTTCCCTCTGCTGACACACTGTAACTACACCAGAACATCCAGATGAGGTGGATAGGGACCTATGGCACATGAATATCACTTCCTTGTGGGCAGATGAACACCCAGATGTGGGGCAAGTGTTGAGGAGGTAGCAGGTCAGAGTTCTGGGGTCAAGGAGGAGACAGCCCTTATCTGTACCTTTGCAGCTTGAACTGAGGAGTTTTGGTGGAAATAATAACATGTTCTGTGATGCCAGGGCTTGCATTCAGTTCGCACTTACATAATGCAAAGTGATCATGGCTTTATACGATTTCTATCATGACATCCTTGAAGGCTAAGACACAGAGGATGCAGGTCAGTCCCGAAGAGAATCACTGCTGACAAATTTCAGTGTCCAAAGAGCGTCTAAGAACACCCACCCGGATGATGATAGTCCTGTGAATAAGACCATTGGTGTCCAGCTTCTGCCTTAGCCTAGGATTAGTGAAGAGCTTTGCCTTTTTCTTTTCTATCGGGTTGCCTGCTGCAAGAGCAGGAGACTTTTTGAGTTTCAGGCCCTTTCATCGACTGCCTTCCCCACACACGCAGAACTAAATCCATAATCCTGCTATTCAAATTTAGAATGTTCCATACACTCTCTCGCTCAGGGAAGGGAAGTATGTACCTGGCTCAAGTGAGAAATTTTGAAATGAATTTCATTACCTCCTCTTCCCTCAGCTACTAGAACCAGCTCATTTCAAAGCATGGCCAGTGCTATTTCCATGCCAGTATCTAAATCTCACCACCATATCTTATTCTCCTGTCAGACTCTCCTAAACTCCATTATACTGCGACAGTGGTCAGATTTTCCCCATGTACATTTCTCATTTTTAATCTAGTTTCAAAGTGCATTCAGAAGAATGTTGTTATTACTCAAATTTCAGCATGTTATAACATTTGACTAAGTTTTTGAGTTTAAGACCCTGAGTTTAAGACAACTAATCCTGACCAATCACAAGACTTGAGCTCAAGATTGTTATACCAAAGGAGAGTTCCATATCCTGTAAATGAGATCAATGAAGAGAACTGTATTATGTATTATGTATTTGTTGTACCCAGGGTCAACTCACAAGGGCCAGTATCATCCACAACTACAAGACCTGGATTTGGTTTATGCTCATCAGTTTTGAGCTCTCATGAAAAAATACCTGAGATAACCAATATAAAAAGGCTAAGGGCTTATTTTAGCTCATGATTTGGATGCTGCAGTGTATGGTTGGCTAAGTTGATTACAGTCTAGAGAGCTGACAGTAAGGAGAAGCACCATAGAGATGTGGAATGAAGACTCATTTCACAGTGGACAGGAAGGGGAGAGAGAGAGAGGAAGGAGGAGAGGAGGAGGAAGAGGAAGAGGAGGAGGAGGAGAAAGGAGGGGGAGGAGGAAAAGGAAGAGGAGGAGGAAGAGGAGGAGGAAGGCATTTATCCTCAGAGGCTTGTCTTCAGTGACTGAATCCTCTCACTGGCCCCAGCCTATCACAGTCACCATAACTTCCCCACAGTGGCATCACCTGAGGAGAGTGCCTTCATGGGTGGGTTTTGGTATACATTTAAGATTCCAACTCTAACAGGTCAGGAGTTCAGTTTCTTCCTGATAATGCTAGCGCTGTTTCCTATTACTGCCCACAGAGTGTTCCCATGAAATATGCCACTTCTCAGCTCTATGATCAAGGTCAGTGTCCCTCCCAAACATGCAATCTGTCCGGCCTTTGTGGGACGGTCTATGGTATGATAGCACTTGCTACCATTTCATTCTTCATGAAATAAATTTAAGGTTATTTTTTTTTAACTCCAGAATGTCATTCTAGCTGATTTTGGATCTTTGAAGACATGGCAACTGTTCAGGTTGAATCTCTTCAGTGGTACCATGAAACCCTTTAAGGTAAGCCTCTAAATACTGACTATGGCTTGAATGGCCTAGCGTGACCTGCTTCAGTTTCCTTTTGGATATTCACTTACACCTCCTGTTCATCTGTTTCATATGACTGGGCTTAATTTATCTTCCAGGAATATGACATCTTGCCTTGTGCTTCTAAGTCAACCTTTTGTTACTTCACATAGGATATTCCCTCCTACTTTGGTTCTGAATAAAGGTCAGAAGTCACTTCCCTAAGGATGGCCTCTGGTATCTTCTGACCATAGCTTGGAAGTGCTATTACCAACCTGACAACAATTGAGAGCATTTTCAAGTATTTCCTTTATAAATTTTGTTTCTAATTTAAAGTTAAATTCTAATTGGAAAGATTCAGAATATTAATAAAAAGTTACAGAAAATATTTACAGTAACATATATTTAAAAAAAAAAAAAAAACATGTTCACTCCAAAAATGACTATTTTGTTTTCTTTACACTCATTCTTGTTCCTCTCCACTGAATACTACAGCATTTTCCAGTAATGGCTGGTACTTATTCTTTGCCATATTTAACACATGTACAGAAATGGTTATGATGCTTGAAACAGTAAATGAATAGAATATTATCTCCAACTCCTTCATTCAATAATCTATGCAGCCTCACCAGGAATGGTGGCACACACCTATAATCCCAGCACTTGGGAGTCTGAGGCAGGAGGATCTCTGTGAGTTCGAGACCAGCCTGAGCTACACAAGTGAGCTCAATGCCAGCCTGAACTGCATAGCAAGACCCAGTCTCAAAAAGACAAAAAAAAAAAAAAATCTATGCAGCCTTTTATATTAATAAAACTGAATTTTTCATCACAAAGGTAAACATTATTCCTTCACTGGCAACACAAAGCAAGGAAGAAATAGAAGGTGTAAGATGAAAGGATTTTGTGTTAAAGCACCAAACACAGGACAAAAGGTGCTCCACAGTGCCAACAAAGAGTGGAAGAGCATAAATTGCTCACTTGGTCTTTATGAAGGAAGATGATCAGCTGCTGGGTGCATTAGATTTTCCCATTTTTAAAGAAGACATTAGGGAGAGTCTCATTTGCTAAATGGCTTTGGAAACAGGCAAGACAAACAGATGAGAATTATTAGATCAAATAGTGGTTAATGGGCAAGATGTTCTACACCTAATAGACAAACAAGACATGGAAAAATCACCAGGACCAGATGGCTGTTCTTGTGTCCTTTAAAATGTAGTATTTCACTCTCCAAAACAGAGGCAAAACACAAAAATGCATCTGGACTTAGTCAAATTGCAAGTAGCTGGGGAAAGGATAAATAAGTCAATTTCTGAATCTGTCATCTTTTACGAATATTGCATTGTGAAACGAAGATCCAATAGAAGTGTCACCTCATATAAAAATCTGTGAGTTTTATGACCAGAAAATTCAGTCTGCAAACCAACCCAAATACTCCCACATACAAGTAAGCCATAAACATAGAGCAAACTAAGGAAGGCAAATATTTTGCTGTCCTTCTGCAATTAGATGCAATGTCTTTTTACAACACAGAGAGATTTGTATTTTTGCTCATTTTACTATGAAATTATTCAGGTTTTGTCCTGAGACTTCCAGCCAGAAGGGTTCTTAGACATGGGGTTGAATGAGCCATTCCAAGTGTTTAGAGAGACAAACATGAGATTCATTTGTCCGCTGCTTATGGGGATCTACTAATGAATCGTCAATCTTGTGCTCACTGTCCTCTATGGCTAGGAGGACTTTGTAAAGAATGCAAGTTTCCAGAACAGAAAGGCTTCTGTCAATAGCATTAAATCTGTTGCTATTTATCTTCCAAGCCTAGAATATGAAAAGGAGGAGCAAAAATGAAAAAAAAAAAATAAAGAACATTATACTCATTAATAATAAAACTTGTGATTCCTTTTCTTTTATGTTTTTCCCTTGCGAATTTTTTTTCCCATGCTAGAACATGAAATGTCAATGGGGAAGCCCACAGTATCAGCCGACCTTTTTGGAATGAGATATTTGTGGTAACTGAATAGGTATGTTTATATTCACTTGTAGAAATGGCCTCTTTGTTTTCCTTAATTCTTCTCTGAAAAGATTTTATGTCGAGTGGTTTCTTATTGTGGAGATTACTGTTTGCAATGATACTATGTAGCAGACACTTTGGTGGCCACACGCAAAATGCGGGAGAACTGTGCAAACGAAAAATTTCTACAACCCATCTTGTACCTGCTGCTTAATCAAAGTACAATTATAATATTATTATTAATATTAATATTAATTACTGGCCTCTGAGTAATTTTAAAATTTTCTAGAATCAGTGGTATGGGAAGCAGAACTAAATAAGAAGAAACCTAGAGGTGGGGGAGCTGAGTAGTGGGGCAAGCCCGAGTAGGTGGGAAGTTCTCTGTTCTTCTACATTGTTCTGTTAACAGTGCCCCCTGGTGGTATGCAGTGTATTAACTCCAGGGAGATGTTTCTCTATTTTACCACGCTGAATTAGGGGTATCTCTATAACGTGATGGAAGAGAAGTGGGGGAGAATTTCTTACTAAATATACAGAATTTTCCACCTTATCTAGTATAGTGTAATACAATTCCATCATCAAGAATTATGCTTTCTTTGGGCCCGGCAGGATGGCTCAGTGGTCTAAAGCGCCTGCTTAGGAAAGCTTGGGAGGATGCTGGGATCCCGGTTCAATCCCTGGCACCACATGCTGTGCCAGCCCTGCCCTCGGGGTGGGCTGAGCCGGCCATAAAAATAAATAAACAAACAAACAAAAATTCTGAAACAGGAGAGAAAAAAAAAAAAAAGAATTATGTCTTCTTAGAGTAGAATCCATTCCTACCACTGTTAAGTAGTATTATTGGAGTCTCTTTTGATCATTTAGAAGGGTGACTGCTGAGAACTGGAGAGGGATAGAGGCTGTAGTATTGGGACAAATAGAGGGGTGGGCAAGAAGTTCTTATTTCACAACAATAGCGGTCAGTCCCACAAGGCACAATCATCAAAATATGGTTTCATTTCTGCAAGTTTCCTCTGTTCCTTCCTTTTCATTCCCTCTTCCACTGTGGGCATTTTGTTTTCCTCTTTCAGATTTATTTTAAATTCCTTATTTTTCAGTTTCTACCACTACCATCATATGCCTACATGCCCGTATTTTGTTCACATAGACAACTGCATATTAGCCCTTTGCTGTGCTAAATGTTATCATGGCGTCATCTCTCTCTGCCTTATCTCCCTCTAGAGTTCTCCATGCTTCCAGTAGCTCGGTCTCTTGCCATTGTCCTCATATGTTTGTGCAGCCTGCAGATAGCATACAACAAGCATGTTGATCCTTCAGTTTGGAATTCCCTTCATTGTCTACCAAATTGCCAATGGATCCTTCCATGACTGCACTGTTGCTGAAGCCTTCCCCATGCTGGCAGCTGGAGCTCAGTCCTCCTTGAATCCTTCAGTAAGCCCCATGTAGTCTGTGTTGCAGCATCACTGTGTTCTGTGCTGTGACATTATTAGTCATAGAGTGTGAATTTATATTACTAATGTATTGTCCTTTGAGAGTAAGGCCCTTATCTTATTACAAACTGTTCTTTGCACAACACCTACAATGCTCTTCTCCTAATATTCTCATTGAGCAGCACTTGAATTACTAGCTCATTAATTAGCAAAAGTACGTTTATGTGAAAGTTCATTATACAAAACTAAACGTAATAAGAACATAAGGATGTCAAATCATTATGAAGGTAATATTTCCTCCCAACTGGGATAATATGCATTTAATATGAGATAAACAATTTAAATTCAATGAACATCTTCCTAAGGTGAATGTTTTGGCTTCTGCTAAAGATGAGGAAATCTGCACGGGAGGCCAGGAGGCGCTTCCCATGTCCATACTAGCATATGGCATCGCAGGCTCCCAAGTACAATGCAGTGGGGGGAAATGTTAATATACACCTTGGGTCCTGACCCGAGTTAAAACATCGCAGTCACAGTTCACAAGTTTCTGAGTTTTGAAGAAGTAGTGCCCTCCCTTTAAGCTCTGGGAGTAATAACACCTCAAAAAGTAAGTGCAAACTAATGTATAGGTGAAGTATTTTGTATGGGGCTTGATGTGGAAAAACAGTTACCACTTATGGCCTCACTAATTCTTTTTCCCTGGCCTGAGAATAATCCTTATCTAAGTAAGCCACTGAGGCCTTTAAATCTTGAATGCATCTTCATTTGAACAGTATGCTGACTTGGGGCATATGATTTTGCTTTACCTATGACTGGCTTGACCTGAATGTGTTTGCATGAAGCTAATTTGCCAACTCTGCGTGCCAAAGTAGAACAGGAATGGCATTGCACAGGAAACAATGGATGCCAGGCCTTGAAGTCAAGAGACAGAGAGAGGAAATAAATGAAAACACAAGTAGCTACTAAAATAGTGTTTTAAAGTGAAACAACAGAACGATAATTTCTTTGACTTGCTAATCATGGCTAGGAACACAGTATAGAATCGTGCTGCTTAAGTTGTGAGATTTCATTTCCCATTGTCCTCAGTTCCCTCCCTGGTTCCATGTCACAAATCACTTATTGAGTCCTTGCTCTGTGTGCAGAAGTACGGGTATGAAAGGAATGAGAAAGATGTTTTTCCTGCCTAACACTACAGTCTATGAGAGACACAATTTTGAATTGCAAAAGCACTTCTCAACAAAGTTATCTTTAAAATATCAATGCTTTAAGCAGAAAGCTTCCTCACAAATATGGGATAAAGATTTGATACACAGATTCAGTTTGGTTTTTTTGATGAACAAGCAACTTAATCACACTGTTTAAAAGAAGGAATGGAACACATGTGACTTTAGTAATTAGGGTTCAGATACTATGAAGGCATTTAGAAATAGTGCAGTATTACATTTCCCATGACCATTAGCAGTTTGTTCATTTGCATGAATTTTGCATCAAGTTTTACATTTAATCAACATGCTTTTCCTATGAAGCAGGCACTTTTCCCCATTTTATAGATGGCCAGGCTGCTTCTTAGAGATAAAGCCTTAATATTTGCCAACAAATCACATGTAGAACAATTAGTTAAGCAAGAGTCAGTGATGAAAATTTGGCCCACTGCCTAGAATTCCATATCTGAGAATTCTACTCATGGCCTCACCATCATTGCATTTGATTCTACAACTTGAGACCCAAAACAAAAGCAAATTTTTAATTAGTAGGGATGAATTATCCACACAGTTAGTGGCTATAATATTTCATATACTCCATATATATGTTAAGAAGAGACTTTAATATGTTTATAACTATCACCATACTTATGAATATATTTTATATTCATTTTACAAAGAAATGTTTCTAGCAGTTTGTGGTATATCAAAATTATCTTAAAAATAAGCAATAAATCAGGCTAGAACTTTTATTTCAAATGCTGGAAGTTGTTTTTAATATTCCCTAATATTATTATTTCTATTCAGCACTTTTTTTCCTACATAGAGCTCAAAATATGCAACAAGAGAGTTTTTGGCCCTCTATGCTAGTTAATAGAAATGCTTGGTTAATAGAATGCTAAATAAACTAGTTTTTGCCTTGTTTGATTCACAGCCATTTTTAGAAATATAGTAGAAAATGACTACTTAAGCAAAATGTCTGACAGTACTACATTTAAGTTACTCCTATACAACCTCATTTTACTTCTAACCTAGAATTTAAGAACAAAAATAGAAAGACCTTGTGCTCTACCCTTCTCATTTTATATTTAAGGAAAGTTGTAAGCAGAAAGGCCAAATAAGCTTTTAAATGCCCAGTACATGTAAGAGATTTTCTCCAGCACCTATCAACTCTCTTCACTGTTGGGAAGTAGGGACAGAGGTGCTTCTACCTCAGTACATATTCTGTATCTTGCATCTGTTATGAATCATTATGCATCAACATTGTGGGAGATATTATCAAGACGCATCAGGTGAAGGGATGCATCAGGGGCATCCTCAGGTGGTGGCATTTTCAAATTCAACTTAATACTTCTCCTTTGGCGATAGTGTGACTTTATTGTTACATGTTCATGAAACAATGAGTTCTATCTAGTACTGTCAAAATTTAGAAAAGTGCTCAAATAGTATACTGTATCTTTTAAGGATATATGCTGTTTATTATCTTAAAGGATTGCCAAATTTAATTATGATGTGGTTTACTTTAGTGTTTTATCTTGACTGTTTGATTTCCTTGCTGACCCCTATAATTTTCTAATCAAATCTATTTCCTTATTTACTGGTTTTTGCATAATGATATGAGAAATTTAAAAGGAAATGAAGCTCCAAATTAGTATCTTTGTGCTAGTAAAACAATTTTATTGATAGATATAATACCCATTGACCAATGGGCTACTTTATTTCATTTTCTATAAATTAAATTTACTCAAGTGATCTCTATTTTCTTTTACAATATAGAAATGAAATCGATTAGAAGGGAAACGGTAACCTTACACCATACATACTTTCAGTGTGATTGGGGAAAGTAGGTACAGACCTTGAACCCTTGTCCATGATGGATGCAAATGCAGAGCCTGGTAGTTAGGGCACCGACAGCAGGACTGGGCTTGCGCCTTTCTCAAGGCCTGAAGTAAATTGGGTGATAGACCAAGAAACTTTGCCTCAAGAGTACAAACATTTTAAAAACTAGCTCACCTCAACATAACTTTTGGAATCCTATGCAGCTTTAATTTTTTAACACATGAAAAGTTTGAAGACTTTTATTAAATTAAAGGCAAAGGAAATGTGATTTCAAACAAATACCTTTGAAGAACTGTAGATAGAGAAATTATGTGAACACAGTCTTGAAGTATTTTGATCAAAGGCTTACATTTAATTTATTTCTATGGAGCATCTTTCCAATACTGTTTTGCAGTAAAAGATAATACACTGAGATATGGCTTTTGTGAGAATGGGTTTAAAATTTATGAAACTATGAGGGCAGAATGGATCCAAGCCACAGAGTTTGTAATTATAATCAATGTTGCCATTTAAACTGGCAAAATGTGAAAAAATTATGCCCAACTATATGGAAAGGAAAAGCAATGATGAGTATTGAATTGGGAAAGCAAAGCAAAGAATTAAATTTATGGACTCAGGATCTATTCATGAGTGACTCACTCAGACTGTAGTTATACCTCACTTGAAAGGAGGGCATGCATTTGAAGTTCTAGAACAAATTAAGTAACCTGGAATTATACAATTACCACACTCAGAAAAATTTCAGAATATAATGTAAGTTATTTTTATGAGAAAGATTTAAGTCTCTGGCAATTAATTAATGGATAGATGTAGTCATCATTTCTTCAAGTGTAAGGTCAAGAGCAGTGAATATACTTCATGAAGCTCGTATACTAGAAAGGGAGAAAAGATAACAAACTATGCAATAAAATGGCAGATGCCCTGCTGATTAAGCAGAGTGAAAGGGAAGAGAAACACCAGAGAGAGGCAGAGTCTTCCTGTCAGTGAGACACAATACACTCTACTAACAACTTAAAAGAGAGGTTTAAATGGCCTCATAGTGTCAGGGCATTCAGTTCATGGACCAACAGTGGGCTCCATGGAAGAAGTATGGTGCTAAGTCATGGCAGCGCAACATAGCTTTATTCATGGTGGCCCGAAAGCAGGGCAAGGAAAGGCTGCCCAGGAGGAAAGGACCAGAGAGTATGGTGAGTGAACAAGAGTATACCCCTGTGATCCACCCACATTCACTCACACGTGTGCTTTACTAATCTGTAGGTGTTTTGTTTAAGACAATCAATTGGACACATCACCACTAACAATCATGCATCCTAATAAGGGATCCATTGAGGAACATAAAATGGAATCTCTCATATCAACTGCTATCTCTGTATATGTAGTGAAGAATTTAGAGTATGGATAAGGAGTGAAGATTATGAATTGAACGTTAGGGCTAGTGTGCAATTTGAGAATACAGGAAACCTTAGCAATGGAGAGGAAGGATGCTTCTCAGCTTTTTATTGTATCCTGGAATTTACATACAAGTAAAATAAAACTGAGCTGTATTGCTAAACCGTAGGAAGAATGTATAGGAGGCTGGTGATTTGCACCTATTTTTCCTGGGTGAATCTTTCTAACTTTCATCTCAAAATCTCTCTACTGCTACTGCTTACACAAACACTTTTTTTTTTTTTTTTTTTTTTTTTTTTGTCTTTTTGATACAAGGTCTCGCTATACAGTTCAGGCTTGCCTTGAGCTCATTTTTGTGGCCCAGGCTGGTCTTGAACTCACACTGATTCTCCTGCCTCAGCCTCCCAAGTGCTGGGACTACAGGCGTGTGCCACCACGCCTGGCTACAGGAACATTTTTTAAACAGAAATCCCTTAACCTCTTTAAAGGATCTCACGCCTCCTCAAATGTAATTTTGCATTTTTTTTCTAGATAAAGAGAGCACACTATCATTAATAGTCAGAAGTGACTGCTGGAAACAAAAGAGAAACAAAGAAATGGATAGAGGAGGTAACATTTGCAATTTTTCTATGAATATCTTCACTCTAATGCTACTGATCCTTGCAGGCTTAAAGGGACACAGCTGGAAAGAGAGAACATGGCTGACCAGGGACTGCATGGATGAAATGAAGGCTTGAGCAACTGGACTAGTTCTCCAGTTGCCTCTTTGATGTGCTTCATGTCTAGAAGTCTCCCACAGCCCCAGCAGTTGTAGGTGGGGCTTTTCAAGGGTGATTGGATGATGGGGCTACTCAGTTGTTATCAGGGGAACCCATTCAGAAACACAGGGGCACTATGAGTGAGATCTGGAAGGGGGCCAACCCTTCACGGCTGGCTGTGCCTGCCTGCCATGAGGTAAGGAGCTTTGCTTCTGGTGCTACCCTCTGCCAATATGCTCAGCCTTGGAGACAGCTGACTGTGAACAGAAGCCTCTGCAGTCCCTGATCTGAAATAAACCTTGCTGCCCTTGAGTTGCAGGTATCAGGTATCTTATCCCTGTGACCAGGAAACTAATACACCTGATCAAAATGAAAGTGAGCATGGAGCATGAAAACTAATCTAGAAATGGTATGCTACTCTTTTCTATTGGTATAATGTAGAAAATTCAGAAGGGAGCAGCACTGACTAGCTTTGTTTATTCTCAGGATGTTTTCATGACTATTTACACACCAGACTTCTAGCTCTTTAATAATTTTATCTTTTTTTGTTTGATTTTGTGTTTATTTTTAAATTTTATTTATTTTTTGTCATTTTAATAAGAGAAAAAAGACAAAACAGAAATGACATAGATTCAAAACAAGTTAGTAGGATGGTTACAATAATTAATACCAGGCATATTGTTGTCTTCATAGCAGTTATTCAGAGGACAAGATGAAGCCCTGAAAACTTGTCTAAACGACATTAGTAAAAACTCATTCTCTTGCCGGGCATGGTGGCATATGCCTGTAATCCCAGCACTTGCGAGGCTGAGACAAGAGAATCAATGAAGTTCAAAGCCAGCCTGGACTACAAAATAAACTCAAGGCCGTCCTGAACTTCATAGAAAGACCCTGTCTCAAAAAGGAAAAAAAAATCTTATTCTCAGTGAACCAAGACAAAGTAGCAGTATATCCATCCTAAGTCATATATATATGTATATATATACATATATATATGTATATACATATATATATATACATTTCTTTTCTTTTTAAAGTTTCTAATACTAGAAGAAAATATCATACCATGTCTTATAAGTAGATCATAAACTAAACATACAGTATGAATCATAAAACAAAAATTATACTGAAACAATATTCAGAAAATTAATTAAATATTAATTAACTAAAATTATATTAAATACTTCAAAACAATATTCCAAAATTAAAATCAAATCATGAGTCTAACTTAGAGACCAGAATGTTGTATATCACATGTATGAATCTGCAATCAATTCAGAGTATTTGCATAGTATTTGAATATGTTAACATGTACAAAGATATCAACTAAGAAAAAGTTTCCATGGTAGTAAAAAATTACTAATAATAAAACATAACATAAAAACTGGAATGGCAAATATATGAGCAGAACTTCTAACAGTTTGGGGATAGAATATCGCACAAAGTTCTAGAATGTTGTGGACACAGTGTCCATGATGCTTACTGGTGGCCAGGTGTCACTTGTGGGATTGTTACTGCTATTTCCTTGATATCCACACTATAGAAATCAGACAGAATCATGACCCATAGGGTGCAGAAAAACTCTAATTTTAGAATTTGCTAATGTACATATTCTGCTGCTGTATACAAAAGAATAGTTGAAACTGCTTTTGTGTAACACTTTTTCTCCTGTGTCTAATTGTCTGCCCTATTTGGTGGGTTCTTTCCATTCTCCTTCATGGAGCTGTGGTCATTTTGATCCCTCTCTAGAATATCTTTTAGTAAACTGTTCAGGGTTGGCTTTTTCATCATGAAATTCTTTAGTTGTTCTTTGTCCTGGAAGTATTTCATTTCTCCATTGAACTTGAAAGAGAGTTTTGCGGGGTATAGCAGTCTGGGCTGGAATTTGTTTTCTTGAAGTACTCTGCTCTATGCTCTTCTTGACTTGATGGTTTGTAAAGAGAAATCGGCTGTTATTCTAATGGGTTTTCCTTTAAATGTGGTCTGTTCCTTTTCTCTAGGGGCTTTTAGTATACTATTCCTGTGCTGCATTTCTGAGATCTTGATTATTATATGTCTGGCTGTAGTTTTAACTGGGTTGATGTTACTTGGAGTTCTATGTGCTTCAGTTCTTTGAATGTCAAATTGTTTCCTCATATTTGGGAAGTTTTCTGCTATTACTTCTGCACATATTCTTTCTATATCATTTGTAGAGAATCCTTCCTCATTGATGCCTATTAGTCTTACATTGTTCATCTTTGCATCGTCTCACAGATGTTGAATTATTTTTTTCTTGCATCCTAGTTGATATTAAGAGATCTTTTCTTACCTCTTCACTCACTGCAATGTTGTCTTCAAGGTCTGAAAGTCTATTTTCACTTTTATTGAAATTTTTTGTCAGCTTGTGATCGAGGTCTTAAGTTTCTGTATAGCACTTTGAACCTGCTTCATACATTCTATTACTTTCCTATATTGCTCATTCAAGGATTCCATCATTTTTCCATTTTCCTCTACTTTTTTTCTATCAATGTCTTATTTAGAAGCACATAGAATTTCTTTTATTGTAGTTTTTTTTAACTTCAGAGATTATTTCTGGTATGATTTCCTTTATACCTTTCTATGGTTGTTTCTTTACTTTGAGTGCTATTATTTCAGAGATTTCAGCTGTGTGATTTCCTATTTCTTCCATGCTATTGCCTCCTGTATTTGTTCTGTTTGGGCTCAGGGCCTGAGAGCACATTTTGCTCTTTCTCTGTGTCATTTTGTATAGGCCAGCCTTCTGATCTTTGGTGTAGAGCTTTGGTAGAGTTCTTACCTTAGCAACAGATCTGGCCCTACCAAGGGGTATGGCTTGAGTCTAGCTTCTGTGCTCCACTTTTTCCTACGGCAGCCCTTGAAGGTGAAACTGCTGTGCCACTCTGGCAAGATGTTCTGCTCCTGGATCAGCTTGATGTATCTTGTCTCTAGTCTCTACAGGGAATTCTGCTGCAGTTTTCTACACTGGGCCTGTCTGATTGATGGATGAAGTTCCACTCACCTGCCAGGCTTTGTTGCTGGGTCGAATGAGTTTACAGCGGGCCCATTGTGGTCTTACTCACATGCTGGGCCTGGTTGCTCAGTCAAATGTATTTCTGGTGGGTCCAGGATAGTAGTCTCACTTATGGGTTGGCCCTGGTTGCTGGGTTGAATGAGCTTCCCAATTTTATCATTTTTATTTTATGATCAGATATTTTCTGGATGCATGAAAGCTTAAGGGAAATTTTTAGAGGTTACTCTGCAATACTTCATTTTCAAATATAGATTAAACAATATTGCTGTTTTAAAATAAGGAACAACATTAACCACTGACTATGGCACTAATTCCGTTTTTTAATGTTGATTTTGCATATTTTTATTTCATGATCACACAGGGAAAAAAACATCTAGCATATTGTGATTAGTTTGTATTACAAGTTTTTGTCATATATCAGAACATCCCTCATTATGAAATACTGAAGACCAAGAATTTGACATTAGAACATCTATGAATTTGGTGGTCTAAATTCACAAAGTTTAAGATGCACTTACAATATCTCATCAATATTTATTTATTTATTTTTATTACTTTAAATAAGAGATAACAATATGAGAGTTTCAAAATATGCTAGTAGTACATTCATAATAATTGACACATTACATATTGGCCTCATAAAAGTTATACAGAGCATGGGGTGTAGACATGATAAATTTCCTAATCGATACTGGTAGAAAAAAAAAAAGAAGAAAATTTCCTTCTCTTTGAACTAAGAGGAAGTAGTTGTATACATAGTCCAATGTTTCATAATGGCAGTGGGTTACCGGTAAAACTGGCAATGCAGAAGACTATTGATGTAAGCCTCTTACAGCTCATTGTAGTAATCTAGCTCTACATTTTTTTTTTTTTTGTCTTTTTGAGACAGAGTCTCATTATGCAGTTCAGGCTGGCCTTGAGCTCACTTTTGTACTCCAAGCTGGTCTCCAACTCGTACCAATCCTCCTGCCTCAGCCTCCCGAGTGCTGGGATTACAGGTGTGAGCCACCATGTCTGGTAGCTCTGCATTGTATGCCTTGTAATTAAACTTTTCTGTATTTGGTTCCAAAGTTAATCCTACGACACTAATTTCATGTTTCTACTATCAACATCAACTAAACTTAAAACAAAGAATATTTTGAATGTGTCAGTAAAAGGTAAGAATTCTGTTCTCAAACTATATAACTAATAGCATTAATCCAAATGCATCATGAGGAATGAAGCTAACAGTTAACTTTACTGAAGTTGAACTGAAGAGAAGTGCAAGGTAAAAAAAATAAGCTATTAAAGTTGAAGTAAGAAGGCAAACTGATTTTGTTTAGTTAATAAGATTAATGAAACAAAGTCAAGACAATGCTCTAGTTTTATATGTACATCCAGTACTTCTTATGTTAAGGATCAAAAAAGCAGCCTAGCAGACTGTCCTGCTGGGCTGATGAATCATTCTCAGGAGAGGAACATGGGCTGTGGGCATTGCAATGATGACAGTGCAATAAAAAAAGGCATCAGAATCCCAGCCCCAAGCTTAGTTTGCAAGGAGGACTTTGCACTGATATTTCTGCTTTTCTGTTGTTTGCCAGTATCTGTTGGTAATGTTCTACATAGATTCACTTTTTTAATAATAGTGTTTTAGGGCAGGGATATAGCTTAGCAGCATAGCAACTGCCTGGCAAGTATAAGGCTGTGAGTTCAATTCCTGATATGAAAGAGGGAGGGAGGGAGGGAGAGAGAGAGACAAAGAGAGAGAGAGAGAGAGAGAGAGAGAGAGAGAGAGAGAGAGAGAGAGAGAGAGAGAACACAAAACCAAAAAGTTAGAAATAGCATTTTACTGGCCTTAAAAACTTTTGAGGTGCCAGCTACAAGAGAAAGTTATCCACAAAAGCATTGTAGCTAGGCCTCCCGGCCCTGTTTTGAGCATGGAGTAAATGCTGGATCAGCCTCTTGGGTCAGTTCAGAGGAATTACATTTCTTTCCTTATTTATTTCTAACCAGGTAGTTATAATACAACCCCTTGGTTCTGCCTAATTCTATAGTCTATGCCAAATCCTTAATTGAAATGTAACTAACTTGCCCTGAATGATAATTAAACATAGATTTCAAATTTTAAGAGGCCAATGTTACTGGACCTTCATGGAATGTTTGAAATGTATACAACCTTCATTTCTTGAAGGTTATATGAAAATTCTAAAATTTTTATAATGCATTTATTTCGATTCAATGTTGTCTCAGCTACTCTACTCTCATTGGTGGGACAAATACCCAACACTCAAAATGATGGGAAGAAAGGGTTATTTAGCTCACAGTTCCTGGAAATTTCAGTCCATACTCAGTTGGCTGCAAGGCACAGTTGCACATGGCACAGAGCAACCTTTCATGACGGTGGCAAAGAGCACAGAGCAAAGGAGGAGTAGCAGCAACAATGGCAAGAGAGAGCAAGTCTGCCTCCCCTACGTTGCATTCAGGCTCTCCATCCCATGCTGGTTGTAGGACTCACACTTATAATACCAGCAGCACTAAGATTCTTAATTCCAGTGGATCTTGAGTTAATCTCAAACTCTAGAAGTCCCCACCCCATGAGTGCACAAGGCTTTAGGGGGACAGCTAGACACAGACTATTACAAATGTCAAATCTTCCTTCAAACTGACCCTGCAAAGCACAAAATTGAAATAAAACTGTTGTGTGTGGAATATATATTTCAGCTTCAAGGGAAGCCCTGCAGCATCCTTTTTGTTAATGACATAAAAACTCTTAAGTGCCTTGTGGGTAAAAATTAGTGATAGTATTTGGTTAAGCAATGTTCAGATGATAGAATAAAATTCTTCTCAAAGTCCCATTTTCTAGGAAAATGTTTTATGGTTTCATTTCATACTTTATGAAATGAAAACAAATACTTAATACAAAGACTTTTGTTATGATAAATTTTGTTCATTAAGGTCACAACTTTTCTGCATTCTTTCGTTTAGGTAAAGCACAAATGTGTACTGGAGTTATTTTAACTCCTTTGTAAAAACTGAATACAACTTAGTAAAAAAATAAACAACAAAGCACAACCAATCAGTATCAATACTACCAAAGAGAATAAAGCAAAGAGTTGAAGGAAGAGAAAACATTTCTGTTTCTCTAAAATCTTGCATGCTGCTCTCCCAGCAAGGCAGCTGAAGGAGTCTGCCAGAATTTTCACTGCAAGGGAACATTTGAGAGATGGGTAGCCACTTGTGGTTGACAAGAGCCTGTTTTATCTGTCAGTCAGGGCACAAGGTGAACAGTGGAATAGCAACCATATCACCAGAATTATATTTGTTTTCTCCAAATACATAAATATTTCATTTGCTTTCCCAATTATTTTCTTACATTGATATGTACCTCAATATAAACTAGTATATGTTTTTACTCCCAGATCACAATACGCAGTCAGAGCTTTCCATGGCTCTCTGATATAAATTGCTTGTAAGTTCAGGAGAGGGATGAAGACAAGGTCGACAGCTTGCGTAGCAATGAGCAATTGCCACAAGCCTGAGCAATTGCCACAGCGCCACTACACTCAGTGATGGGGTGACCTCATCAGGGATGTGTTTGCGTTGCATGGCTGCAAGGCTGAACTTTTTAGTGTGTAAGAGATATACCATGGCCTCTTACAGCCAGTGGCATAAATGATACTATCTCTGGTGAGGAGTAGGAAAATATTAACCTGCTCCCCAGGAGCGGTACATAAGGAGGTATTTGTGTGGAAGGAAAAAGAAGTGTCAATGCTCAAATCAATGAACTTTCTATTCTATAAAGCTGGCCCAGGGTTATAGGAGTTCTGGTTCTTAAGATAAATCTGAAGTTTGTCACACATATATGAGGATATAAAGAAGAGGGCATACAACCGTTACCTGAATCTGTAACAAAACTATGATCCTAGAAAGGAAAAAAAACAGTTTGCTCATAGCAAGGCAAAGCTAGAAGAAAATGAAGTATTTATCATAATAATACTGAGGTTCAAAGTAATTTCAAATATGCCACAAACAGGCTACTTCCAATTGTATATCTAAATACCACCTCAAAAGGTGACAGGGATTTTTAAAACAATAAAAAATCTATAAAAGCACTAAAGACAGCGTAATCAACTAAGACTTTTCTTTTATTTTCTTTTCTTTTTTCTTGACATTGGAAGAGACCTGTATCTGCAGGTCTGCCAAATGTTGAATACTTCTTGTATGCAGAGCGATGTGTGGTGAACACTATTTGTTACTGGGTATAAAAGACAGAGGGAATCTTACATCATCCAGCTGTGACAGATTAGCTTTAAGAGGGGTGCTAGGAAAAAGTAAGAAACATCATAAGATAAACTTAAATATGTCTGTCAAGCCCTGGGTGAATCGACAGCATATACGCGAAAAGGGAGGAAGTTGGCCTGCTCAGAGGACCCCCAAGGTGACATTTATGCCCTCAGGGAAGAACAAGAAGCAGAACAAAGTCCAGTCCTACAAATGCATTACTTCAAGATGAGACTTCTGATGTGCACTGTATGTTTAGCATTATGTAAGACTTATACTGGCACACAAATCTTTCAGTGCAGAAGTCAAACAGGTTCTTAAGTCAACACTGAATAAGGGTAGGTGTATGGCTGGGGATAAAGGTTAGAGTTAAAGTAAACCCAGAGTTCAGCATAGGCCTGTAATGCCAGCTACTGGGCAAGCTGAAGCAGGATGTTAGCCACTTCAAGTCCAGCCTGGGAAAATGAATGAGAACCTTACTTAAAACTAAAAAAATAATAATAAAAAATAAAGCCCTATGGTATGGTGTTGGATTCAAGCTGTAGTGTGGAAAAAGGGAGACAGGAAAAAGAGTGAAGGAGAAGGAGGGAGAAAAAGAATAAGATGATAGTATTTAATGTTCTGTAGTATTCTGTTCAATCTTCCATGTGTTTTTGAAATTTGAGAATTGCAGATTGGCATATTATAGCATGAAGAATTTTCTAAGGAGAATGACATATTTATTTTAAAAAATATTAAAGTTACATAGGATCGGGAAATAGTTCAGCAATCTAAGTGCCTGCCTGGCAAGCCAAAGGACCCAGGCATCCCATGCGGCATGCCACATCAGCCTCAGAACCTGGCCATGGTGGCACATGTCTGTAATTTCTGTACTGTGGAGGCTGAGAAAGGTGGATCACTATGAGACTGAGCTGCATAGTGATACGCTGTATATATATAGATAAACAATTTTAAAAAGTTTCAAAGAATTTTTACCGGTATTCATAAAAAACTATTTCAGTGTAGGAAATAAGAAACAGAAACAGATTAAAATATTCATTGTTAAAAGAGACAAGGATTAGTCAGTGAATCTTATCTAATAAAGAGCTTCTCCTGTATACTCAAAGGTGGGCTATTGCCCCCACAATGGTCCTTCCCACTGGGTAGGATTGTCATTTACACTCCCCATGTGTCTGTCACTGTTACGACTCTACTCTTCTCTCACATCAAATAAAGGCAATGAAGTATGTTTTCTCCATGACAGGATTCAAGAAACTTGAGTATACCTATTATTCCTCAATAATGAATCTGGCTTCGACAAATTCTACTGCACTATCTACACCTCCACTTCCTTTTGAAATTGTTCCAGCTTCTCTTTCAAAGCACAGAATTCTCAGGAAAGGACAGAGAAGTCCAACTTACAGTGCCTCATCCAAAGCTCACTCAGTGTTACACACAAAAGAAAACATTTTAAGAGGATGGAAGAAACGTGTATAATTAATATTAGACCAGGGCTATTAAATTTTAGTATCTAATTCATATCTTCACTTTCAACAGAAAGTCGTATTCAGGTCATAGCTGGTAAACTCACAGCTACTTTGGGGACTTTTTTTTGACCCTGAAATTTCAACGGAGATCTGCAACAAAACTGAATAGTGCCCCTTATCTGTTGTTCAATTGTTGTGAACATCATGCAGATTTCCAGTAGATCCCTATTTCTTTTTGGTTTCTTCATTTTTATGTAAGAGTTAAGAGTATTAGCATACTATAGAGAAAAAAAAAAACATATTGCTACGAAGGTCAGTGAGAAGGATAAGAAAAGATGGTCTGTTGATGGTATGCTCAGGAAACAAGGCAATGACACGTTCTTCTTCCAGGTCTGATAAGATTAAGTTTTCTGAATTGGGAAGTTTACAGAAAGATATAAAGGATCTTTTCTAGGGTATAAGCTATTATTTCTGGATGGTCCATGACTACGTGCCAAGAAGAATATCTAAAAGAGAATAAGAATAGCTATCATCTCTAACATGAAAAATCTATTGTAGTACACCCATTACACAAATTGGCCCCTGACCATTGTGTTTTATTATTTTGTCAATCTTTTCACCTTTTTTTTACATCTCCTACACCTTTCCACCATTTGTCTTACTTTTGGAATTTGAATTTATTTCTCTTGAAAGTCTAAATTTTGTGAACTGTAGACAATATACATAGCTGAAGACAATAATATGACTAAAGGAATGGGATGATCCATGCGTACAATTAAGCAAGCTGCACAGAGATTTTTTTGCAGCGGATTTATATGACTCTGTGTATGACTTCATCATAAATGCAATCCTAATTTCTGAACCTTAGTAACTTCTATCCAATATTATAAAGAAATTTTAAAATTTATTTGCATAATCATTTTATAAATAGTAAACATTTATAGATAGAAATTATGAAAGCCTATGTAATAAACATTAACTTTGAATTCCCTCTTAAAGAGTATTAAAAGGGGAATAAAAATGAAGTACAACATTTAGGGTCGAAAGCTTAATTAGAATTGTATGCAACGCACAGTTATGGTATACACAACTAGTACTCGTGCTGCCAAAGTGAGCAAACGCACAACTACTGATGTGACATCAACTCATTTGCCTTGTATTTTGTGTCAAATCCCTGCCTCCAATGTGCTTGAAAGATGTTTCAGAATTTCCATTTAGGGCCTTCACCACTTCTACATCAGCAGATGCGGATGCCACTAACTGCCAACCAATTTCCATGCAATGTATAAATAGATGAATTTTTAAAAGCCTCTTCTTATTGTACCACTCAGCCTGTATCCTTGTTATGTGAGAAGGTTATTTCCCCTACCACTAAGTGTTTTTCATCCTTAAAACAGGTACACAATTTCTTTAACCAAATTATAGAGGCATAATTCTTTCAACTCCCCCCAGATATCAGCTTCTTTCCCAGTCATTTGTGAAGCTATTCTTTGGACTACTTAGAATGTATTTATCTTTGATAGGCAAACCAAAAAATATGGAGCATTCTAGCACAGGACTCATGAATGTCATTGACAGTGGAACTGTCACCTTCTGTTTCATGAAAAAACATTCTAAATAGAGTGCATCTAAAAATAACAGCAGCCTTTCAGGCATTACACTACATAAAGATCATGCAGCCCTCTCCTCTTTTCATTCTTTCATCACCCAGTGTATGCCAGCTGCCTCTGGGACACATCCCTATCAGTTCAAAGATCAAGAAACTGTGATTTTCAATGTTTCTCATAAATATTTTCAATATGTGCTTTTAAATTTTAGATTTTGTTGTCCTTTTCATAATCCCTTGATCTCTTTGGGATATTCCTATATGTTTGGATATGTTTACCTCATAAAATTTCTAGGGAGGTTTTAAGAAATATACCACATACACATCTATTTTGTAGTATATTGCTGAAGTATTTGGCTAAACAAGAAACATTTTTATTTGGACTTTTTGATGCACTACATATATATAATGATACTAAATGAATTAAATAGTGAACAGATAGCAATGAAGAAGAAATGATTCCCACAGGAGACACCAACATATAAGTTTTATTTGATTATCAGTTAATTCCTTTGTGTGCACTCTGAGTCCAGATTCTCTTTTAGGGTTGCTCATGCTCCCAAACACAGTTCCACACTGGCTCAATGAGTGGTTTCAAATGACACCATTGCTGTTTCCTTACTTTACTCACTAAAATCAAGGATGGCCCAAAGATGACAACTACATTTCTTCCGATGTGGCTGCAACATCCTACATCCTGGACAATCTTATGAGGTGGGACTGGCCAGCTAGTGCCCCACACGGAGTCTTAGCAAATAATTCTGCTCGCAGAATGCCATGGAAAAACAGAGTCTTCTTCTGAATATCCCAAAGAGATCAAGGGATTATAAAATTCCAACCAGTTTTGTGGGCACTCTGTTTCTCAATCATTTTTTGGGTTTAGTATAAATCATTGTTTCACTTTGAGAAACCATGTAAATTGAAATGGTTACTTTTAAGACATTGGGAAAAAATTCCTGTTTGGAAAGTGCTTAGTGGGGAGAGAGAGGAGGCTGGGATTTCCATCCAGGTTCTAGGATACCCTTGAATCTTGTACAGGGCAATGAGGAGTCTTGCCTTTCCCTGCCGCTGGCCAGCAGTTACATACATCTTTGAAGAAAAAAAAAATTAACTCTATAACCTTAAATTTCTTTGTATGCAAAACAGTAGTGATAGTGTTTCTGTGAGAGCTTGTTCCAGAGATGAAATCTGAGGGGCGCTTTGCTCAGCGTGTGGCCCAGCCCATGGTCTTTGAGTATTGCCTTTTCCAATTGCGCTGTGTTGATTCCTTTTGATGATTATTCCAGCTTGGTTTGCTAACATTAGAATGTCGCCTCTGAAAGGTAAGCGACCTTTATTCATCATCTTCCTCTAAAGAGCTTATTTATACGTACCACCATTCACCGTGGTAAGCAAAATCCCCAATGTAATTGGCAGAGCATCCGTGATTTTGTTTATGGAGCTTGAATTTTCAGCATCTTTTCTCCAGAGCCAGGAAAAGAGTGAAGCACAGGGGAACTCTCCTGCTGTGGGTGGGAGTGGTGAAGTCAGCACTCCATGACGCTTGCCGTGCCCACCTGCACCTCACTCTTGGCACCTCTGAGTCATTGTCCAATGCTTCTCTTCCTTGCTGCTTTTCGTTCTACCCCTCGTCCTGGGGCTTAAGTGCCGAAGAGCTCTGCATTTCAGAATTGACATCCTATCAACTAATATGTTTTATGCTGGGGTTTTCTCTGCCTTAGATTGAAAAGCTGTATATCAAGGACTGTGCTGTCTTCCTTTGCCTGTCCTGCCCATATAAATCTTCAACAGATAAATCATCTTAATGACTCTTCCAACTAACCTCATGTTATACCACCAGGACTGACTTCTTTCAAATGGTGTCCATTTTCTTGCAATCAGCTTCTAATCCAATGCTAATTCTTAAATGATAATGAATTAATTTAAAAATTAGATACTTTATGGTAACCTATTTAATTAAAAAGTGAAATAGATTTTCCTATATTATCTTTCTGTAAAAACTTCTTTGTCAAGTTAAAAAAAAATGCTATCTATCTAGCATGTTTCTATTGGCTTAATAAAAGTTTTTTTTTCTTTTGAATTTTCATTATATCTTGAAGAAATGTATATTTGGTTTGTTTTCCATCTCTCTAGAATAAAAATGTGCTACATAATTCTGATTCATCAGATGTTAACAATTGGTATCATGCTTTTTATTCTCTAGTCTCCTGGATTAACTACTATAGCTTATATTCCTTCTTGAAAGTTCTTAATTTAAATAGTTTAATCAGTCTCCAAATGCCCTATTAGTTTATATCACTGACTTGTGCCTACAATTTCTTTTCTTTTTTTTTTTTTTTTTTTGTCTTTTTGAGACAGGGTCTCACCATGCAGTTCAGGCTGGCCTTGAGCTCACTTTTGTAGCCCAGGCTGGTCTCGAACTCACACAGATCCTCCTGCCTCAGCCTCCCGAGTGCTGGGATTACAGGCGCGTGCCACCACGCCCGGCCAATTTCTTTAAATATGCTGTTTTTAGAATCTGTTGCTTCTGAGAGTTGTTTTTTGGGTTTCTTTGAGAATATTTTTTCACTTGTAACTTAGAATTATTCAAACACATTAATATTTGTCTACCCAGTCTTTTCACAGGCAAATATTTTATATAATATTGTCACATACAATATATTGATAAAATATTTACCAGACATTAATTTTTATACAACACTAAAATATTTGTCTGACAACTATTCCTTCACCTGAAAACCTTCTTTTCTTTCCTATTTTAGATGCCTGGGTTCTGAATAGCATCATAGGAGCTGGAGATATTGCTGAGTGCTGTAGTACCTGCCTGGCAGGCACAAGGTCCTGAGTTCGATTCCAATTACCCATTCCCAAATGAGTAAGATTATAGCTTAATTCCAAAGTATAAAGGAATGGGTGGGGAAAAGAGAGGCACAAGTACCAGAAAGTGATCATTTCAGGCAGTGGGTACACAGTTGAGGCGGGTCAGCAGCTAAGCTTGAGAGCCAACAAGCAAGTTATAGATGGTGCCCTACAGAGCAGCTATTCCACATGAAAAGGTTAAGGATTGCCCAAACTCATCACAATTTAGAAAATTATTGGTGGTTTCAAGAGCTCTCTAGATCTATTTCCTAAATCACACTTACAACAAAAGTTAAACTAGCAACTTGAGGCTGGCCAAGGCGATGTACTAACCAAGGTAGAAAGTGCAGATTTCAGTCTCTCCCAATTGTTTCTATTTGGGTTCAGCACACTTAGGAATTTTTGGTCTGATGATCTACAATGCAAATGATTTCACTGAACTATATTGTGAAGAGTTAAGAGAAAGCAAGTAGAATAATCTTACCTATCTACAACATTAGATAGGGAAATTAGGCTTGCTTAGTGTATGAAATGCACTTCTTGCCTCTTTGCCCTGAAGTTCTCTGAACCCTAAGGTAGGACAGTGCTCAGGAAAACTCTGTCCTAAAGTGCCAAAAGCTAGTCATGCAGATGAAGCTGCCTCTGAAGCAGCTGCATGTGGGCTGCTGAGGGCTGGCTTACAAACGTGCCAGCAATCTGGATGCAAGACACTGGCAGAGTGGGGAGAAGTAGTGCAAATGAACTGAGGTTTGAGAAAGAGGAAGTATTTTTATCCTATCCTTATGATGCAAATAACCCTCCTTTAGCACTGGAGACTTAGAATGAGGTTTCTAATCTTAAATTCTTTCATTTAGTTTTAATGATGCATCCCATTTTCTTCTGCAGCTTGAGTGTCTTGACATAATTTTCTAAATTCCCTGACACCAAGCACCCGTGCTACACTCTAGTTTTCTGCTAATCAATAAATTATGTGCTATTATCAATGTTCTGTACATTTAACACTGTGTTGCAAATGGTGACATTATTTTTCCCGGGGAATGGGGAAATCTGGAGTAATAACAGAGTGAATCAGTATTTATCAGTGATCATAGCTATGGAAATCAAACATCGTCCTGCAAAATCTTTGCTCTGCTTTGGCCTACACAGAATTCCAATTATAATAAAATATTTAATCTCTGGAGATATGCATATGTGTGTATGAATATCTGCATAAATAAAAAGCACAGAGAGCCAAAGTCCTTGAAACATTCAACATCTGCTTAGCCAACATTTCAAGGGTATCTAGGCTTAATGTCACCACTATTAATTCACACATAATATCAAAGTTTCAACCTCAACATTAGCTTAACTGTTATGCATTGACTACCAATTGTGCATTGACACAGGACAAACTGACTGGCAATTGTGACCAAGTACAAGAGCACTGGAAAAGTAAGTGCTACTGATAGTGGGCAGGAGTTCAATGTCCGGGAAGAGGTAGAATAAAGACATATCTTGAAAAGCAATAAGTGAACAGAGAGGGAAAAGGTGAAAATGGACAACTATTATCTGAGAACAGAAATAGAGTGAGGAGAAAAAAAAATGCACTAGGAATGCAGAACAGAGGTGAGGGAGCACAAAAAACCCTCCTTATGTCATATATTTGGAGATGAACTCACCAAAGAAAGAGCGATTGTCTTTGAAATTTAAGTTATTTTCCTTACTACAACTGAGAGGCCTTTGTACCAGCCTGCCACTTCCATTGCCTCGCAGGTAAGTATCACCTTCATCTTAGACCTTGTCTGTTCCTGGCAGTAGCTGAAAGGCGCTCACCCTGGACTCCCGTGAATATGTCATCTAATGAAGACATCTATTAATATAGGCACATTACACCTTGCCATCTGGCTCTGCCTCCTGGACCTCTCTCCTCCCTGTAGATCTGCGCTCCCAGAGCATGCTGTGCCTAATCAATTATTTATTCATTTCCCTCTCTGCTGCTCACAGTCCCAGGCTCTCCTTTCTGATGCAAGGCTGCTGGGGGCTGACAGCATACATTTCAAGCCTAAAAACACTTTTCCATGCAAACCACACATGGAACCCCATAGTCCCACAATTTCCTTTTGTGTCCTTGTTTCTTGTGTCCTTCTTGCTCCTCTTGTGAAGGGCCACCAAGCGCAACAGCAAAGAACAGGAGTTCTAAAAGAATACATTCTGGGTTTGGACTCCAACTTCCTGTCTGACCTTGGCGAGTGGGTTGTTCTTATTTGTACTGGTTTTTCATTTGTAATATCAGGAGGCTAGGACCTAAGACTATTGTGGTAGACGTGATCTGACTGTAGAATGAGTGCCTACAGTGGAGTTCTCAGACCAGGTACCTACCCCATAGTGTTCACTCTTCAGCTACTTCTTTGTGGTTATTTCCCCATTTTATCTGCCCAACATGACTCTGCTCAATCTGTTTCACATTCATCTTCTCTTAGACTTCCTGTCCCAAAAATGGTTGTTATCTCTTTCACATTTTTCTTTCTATATCTTTACGGCTTTTGTCCTTTAGCCAGTAATAATATATCATCCCTCTAATTTCCTCTTATTTCATTTCCCATTTTTCTTTTCAACTTGCCTGTTTTTCTCTTGTCTTTGCCTAGATTGTCTGATATTCCTTTCCATCTCTTTTTGTCACTGGAAAATTTTCTTGAAGTAAAAATCTGGAATGAGCTTGATTAAAATGAATTTAATTTATCTAATATACTATAGATTCCATGCTTTTTTAAAAATGAGCAGAATATATTTACTGGCGGAAAGTAAGCTCTTGTGTGTGTGTGTGTGGGGGGGGGGGATTCCCAGAGGGTTGTCCCCAGATTCCATGTTTTTTAAAAACAATATAAACCATTAATGAAATATTAACTATTCTGTTTTGAAATGAGACTAAGATTTTTTTTCATCAACTTATTTTCCAAATATGTCTGGAAGCAATAACCCTAGGAAAATAACCAAACATCTCTTTCTTTTTCCCTTAGGCATATGGTTCTGATTTTCCTTCTTTGCTGCAGTTTTCTGGAGCATGTTTTTCTCTTTGCTGTCGTTTTGTTTTGGTTTAGTTAAAATCGTAGCCCATTTGCATCAATGTCGAGCCTTTTATTTGCCTAATGAAAAAATATTACACACCAGATGCATCTTCAGGAATCAAGCTACATGTTTTGACTTGGTGTTTCTCTGTGCCTGGAAAAGAACGGGATGTCCAAGTTCTCAAAAGATTCTTCTCGCAAAGACGTTCCTTTTGTCGACAGTGGTACTTCCCAAGATTCTCCAGGAGCAGTGAGGAAGGGTTAGCTGAAAGCAGACCGTCGGCGCCCCCTGGCTCCTCCACTCAGCTTCGATGGGCAGGCTTGATTTTAGAAGACATACGATGTCAGGGACGATATTCCCATCTTGGCAGGAGAACTTCTCTGCGGGGAAGAGAGTGGCGACGCTGACACGCAAGCGTCTGCTGCACACCTCTCCCGAGGGCACGGTGGTGCTCTTCCCAGCTCCATGGTGATCTGGTTGCGGGCCTGTGTCTGGGCAAATGGCTGGCCATTGTGTTTTTTGCAAAATGCTGAGACAGAGAAAATGAATATGTATACCATCTTTGATTCTCCTAAATTTTCCAGCAAACTGCCTGCCTGCTCTTTAATATTGTCATTAACAAAACAAATTAGGATAATGTAATTTAACGCCTATGGGCATCACCTGCAGATTTCAGAGCACCTGCAATGCCCCCAGGCTCCCTGGTACTAATGACCTCATGGCTAGCATTTCCCATGAATACACAGGTTGTGTGTGTGTGTGTGTGTGTGTGTGTGTGTGTGTGTGTGTTTAATTTCTTGCCTACACCTACCTCTGCACCGGTTCTCTGACTCTGGATGCAATTTGATTCGTACTTCACTGTACTGTAAAAAATCTCATTTGATGATCCACATACATCTATAAAATTTGGTTCCAGAGCAGAGGCAGGAGGCAAGAGAAGCCCTTCACCCGTGGCATATAAGGCAGTGTACAGGGCGGAACATTTTGACTCTTCTGTGTCTGATGAGCCGGTCAATGACATTAATGCCTCTGTACATTAAGAGTGCCACAGCTGTATTATATAGTGCAGGATCAGGGCAGGTGAATGGAGCAGAAGATAAATATGCCGTTCACTTCCCATGCTGACACCAAATGTTTTACAACACTAGTGCTTTCCTATAAGAAAGTGACACTGAATTTTTCACATGTTGAGCAAGAGCCACAAGGGCCAAGAAAATTAAGAAAAGAATTGGAAGTCCATGCTGCACAGGAAATCAAACCTTCAGAGAAAGCTTGCAAAGTGCTTTAAGAAATGGAAATATTCTTAAGACTGGAAAAACAGCCTGAACTGAAATAAGAAGGAGAGAAAAGTCATAACAGGTGTAGTATCAAAAAAGCTGAAAAATGGAACCAATGCTAAGGGATCATGGAGTAGTGTTTTGTGTGCCAGGCAGCATGGACGCAAAGAATACTGGAGGGAAAGAAACCGTGTCTTTCCCTTTCTCCTGCCCCCTCCCCAAGACCTTCATGGGTGAATTCTGGACTGAAGGTTACTCTGCTCTTCTCCTCCTGCCGCTTTGCCTTCCCTGTATAATAATCAAGACGCTGAGACTAATGCTCCCTGTGACTTTCCTCAGCCAGGACAACAGGGACTGCAGAATGATAAGTGCTCCTGGCAAAGGCCCAGAGTGGAAAATTTATTTACTGCCTTGGCGATGTCCAGTGAGATGGGCTGCTGCCTTTCCGCGTCCCTTATAAAGCACCCATGGGGCTGAGCAGAAACTTAAAAACAACTGCTGCTTTGGCAGCCCTACGGAAGCCCCTAAAAACTCATAGTGGGAGGCATCACAATATCAGCCTAATCTGGGCTACTGGGAGGGAGAAAGGCCCGTCCTGTGCTTGTACATCTGGGTGCCTGCATTTGCAGCTCTACCAAACAATGAAATGAAGACACATATTCTTCCATGTATGCTACTGAGTGACAGAACAAGTACCATCTGAACAGCCACTTTCCTTTTAGCTTTGCCAGAGGTAACGCTATGCTGTGCGGTAATATTTATTTAACAGTTTTTTGATAGACTTTCACTTTCAGCCCTAATTTTGAAGCTAATGGGAGTTTGTGATTCATTAAGAACTTTAAAAATTAAGGATCATTACTTTTGCTACATTTAAATTCAAATTACCAAGGATCCTCAATTAATCAATCTTTAAACAATATTAAAACAGTCAAGGCTTGTCACTCTCTTGTCTCTGATGGAGGATGATTCAGATTCCAGTGAAATTGACAAACCATTCTGAAGGGAGATAATTTAATATATTCCACCGGCATTAGTCACTTTGTCTTTTCTTCGGCAAAGCAGAGACATATGTCTGCACTGAAATGGCTGTTGCCATCTTACTCTCCCGTCTGGTTGTCACATGGCTAATTGTCCTAAAACAGCTGGATAAGGAAATAGCATCGTTAATGGCTCAGCTTAAATATGGCCAGGCAGAACAAGTACAGCTCCATGCTCTACCCCCACAAACCCAAATATCTTTCAAGAAATGTGCTTTCAATAAATAGAAGAGCCCTTAAACTTTTTTATTTCTAAATTCAATATATCCTTTTTGTGGTATTACTAAGTAACAGTCTGAGTTTCTTTCAGAGATGTTCCATAAACTACTTTTTAAGAAAAAATAAAAGCAGACAGAAATAGTGTTACTCAGAATTCAATAAATTCTAGCTAGTGACAACTAGAAATGCAACATAATATTTGCTTATTTAAAATGTCATAGTATCTCATTTACCTTGTCTTCCATGAAAAGTCTCATAGACATCTACAACATAACTGGCAACATCAAAATCTTGAAAAGGACAATTAGTGAATAAATGTGAAGATCTATTCAGTGTTTAAGAAGAATATTCTTAGAAGCCAAACATCTTTTCCTCAGAGTTGCTCTGGAAAGGCCACATAGAAGGCTTTTATATTTCATGTATTTTTTCCAGCATTGTGAGTAATGTGAATGAGGCTCCTCTCTGAGTTAAGCAGCTTATTTGCTAAATCAAGACGTATGGTTGTACTGGCTGTTACTTTAGATCCTAAAACTGCCTTTGCTAATTAAATTCATATAAATGTTCAATCCCATTTTAAAGTCTTCTTAAATTACCTGCTTAATATTGTCCAGCATCAGTGATTTTCATAGGTTAATTATTCCCCACATAAAAGAGCATGAGCTTTGTCCAGTCAAAATTAGTTACCTTGTCATCTGATTAACTTTCCTACTCTGTCTGGAGAGAGGGAGTAAGGTCAGGGGCTACCAGTCATCTGACAACAATCCCCAAGTCACAGAGCATCATGAGACCTGAGCCAAGCAAATCGCTGGCGAGGGAGACAGTGTGAGGGACAAATAGATCGATAGTGTTTCTCCTATGATGGGTCCCTTCACTCATTTGTCCTTGAGGCCACTTGTCATATATGTGAGAAACAATTCAAAAACTGTTTATTAAGCGGAAGAACTAAGTCCAGACAGAGGAAAGGTGAGAAGAAGGACAACGGCAGGCTTTATATTTAGATTTGGACAGATAATATTTCTATGGGGCAGCTTCCTATAGTAAAACATTGTCTATAGTGTTGTCTCTTTACAATGTTATGTCAATACCTGGATGTGGAGAACTCTCTCTGTGAAAGCAGCCCATCAGCTTACAAAGGGCATCTTTTACTTCTACTCACCTACAAAGATCTTTCTGAAGTCAATTTCCAGTGTCATAGAACATTAGTTCCACCTAATTTATCCTCTAATTTTTCTTTAGTCCTCCAGTGTTTCTTTGTCACACTAATTTTTAAGTTCCTTAAAGTTTGAGGTGAATTATGGTTCTCTGAAAGATGATAGGTGCTAAATATATAGCCACGGAATGAACTACACGGTCAGGACTTCTCACTTGGTACTCATGGAAGAGCTGTGTCACCAAGGTTTATCATTTTCAATAGGCTGACTCATAGATATAGATAAATTTCTGAAATCAAATTTTAATTCCACTGCCAGCAGTCCCCTGTCCAATTCTTACCTGTGTCAGAAGAAATTGCTACTCATTAAACTATGTAAGTTGGAAGAATTTACCAATCTGATTCTTCCTCTTTCTCATTTGCCACATCTAATTTATCATTAATTTTTCTTAAAAATTTAGCCCTACTTTTTTATATAGAATCCATTAACCTGAGTTTATTCCTAATGTTTCCAAAATATTGTGGAAAAATAGGATCTTACCTAGACCTCTGTAGTAGCTGCCCATGAACTTTAGCTCTTCTACCCTATTCATGTACTCATAGGCAACTTCATCCTTGCTTTGATATTTACGTGATTGTTGGCCTGACTTTAGTCCTCCTTAGGAAACCATTATAGCTTTTACAGTTTGTTCTTAAATGCTATGAAGAAAAAGAACAATATATTCAAAGAACAATGAATGATGTATGTCTTCTCATCTTTTAAGTCACAGTAAAGTTAGCTTCTCAAAGAGATCTGCCTTAACTGGCCTATTTCCAAAATCTCAATTATCATTATGTTAACACATGGTAGAGACTTACTGTTGTTATTTTTGGATGGATGAAACTTACTTCTTCATTTTTTTCTTTCTTATTTAATCCTCTGGATAAATTTTTCTTCATTTCCCTAAAGACTATGAGTACCAGTCTCTTTGTAAAATCTTTAATTGAAGAAATAATGAACCAGGTTACACAGGCATATATGCATTTGTTTATGTAAGCAAAAATCAACTTGAACTTAAATCCAGCATTTCTTCATACCTTGAATTACTCATTTCTTTTACTTTTTGCCTCAGGGATCAGATTTTATATTGGTTTATTTTCAATGACCAAAAATTTAGAGAAAGTTGTCAAATGGAATAGCTGATATGTCAGTTTCAATAAAGCACAAGTATTGGCTCAAGATTTGTCTTTTGGCTAAAATTGCAGATAGTTTAAAATAAATATATCATTTAAAGTTTCAGATATATAGCCATGTGTGCGTACATGCAAGTGTGCGTACGTATGTGTTTATAATTGGTTCTGTATTGTAGGGTTGACAATCACCAGATAATTGGCCTGGAAAACTCATTTTTAACTCAAAATGTGTATTTCTCCTGAATTATAAAATCTTACTACTTTGTTCACTATGGTTTCATGTATCTTACATAGTTGTCTATAGTGCAAATAAAAGTAGAAACAAAACTGCTCCATCTATTGATCCTCCTTTCAATTTCAGATGACATTTTTAATTAGATGGTCTTATTATGGCTTGTGTTGAGATGCCCCTCTCCACAGAAGTCCTCGGCTGTCATAAGTGTAGCTTTTGCCAAAGTGGTTGGCTGGTTTCCAAGCTGGATTTGGCTCAGGGTACACTGGTCAGATCACCAGCACTAGCATTAAGGGTGTGAGTGCTGCCTTCCCTGAGTAGCCTGGATAAGATAAAAAGGATAGAAAGAGCTGTAGCTCTCCCTTGTTGCTTTGTTACCTTCTGCCTATCAAGAACTATTTCTCCTCTGTCATCCCTGCTGCCTTGGAGCTGGCTGATGATGGACTAAAGCCTCTATAAACTATGAGGTTTCCTCTCTAATATTAGCTGTTGGGTATTTTGTCTCAACAATGAGAAAATTAAGAAAAGCAGATGACAAAGCTATAGATACTATATCAATATAAATGTAGATGCTCTTTTCAAGAGCCATCAATTATTTGTTTGTTTGTTTGTTCTTAATGGTACAGTGTCTCACTATGCAGCCTGGACTCCTATTGATCCTCCTGTCTCAACCCTACTAGTGATGGGCTTACAGGCAGGTGCCATCATGCCCTGTTTTGGGGCCAGGGAGGTGTACAGAGGGCAACTTTCCATGGCAGTGGGCAGAGAGCAAGAGAGGTAGCAGCAGCTCAAGCAGCTAATTTGTCTGCCCACCTTACATTGAAATGCAAATCATCTGCCCTAAGGGAGGGGCAGTACCCATTTCCACAAGAATCTAGAAGCAGTCCCATGACAGCTTGAGGCTTTGGGGGGACACCTATACACAAACCATAACAAATACAATGATAGAAATACAGATATAGTAGTAGAAATATTTCACTGGCTATCCAATCCTAACTATTCCCTCCCCTAAAAACCTTCTTTTCTCTCTTATTTTAAATGCCTCTTCCTAACGGATTATTTGCAATGAGTCACTTGGTAGAATACAGGAAGCTAAAATGGAGCTTGCTTGCTAGCTTCCTTCCTTCCTTCCTTCCTTCCTTCCTTCCTTCCTTCCTTCCTTCTTTTCTTCCTTCCTGTCTTTTTTTCTGATCTGTGGCTTTCCTTTGTTTATATTGTACTAGGAATTGAATTCAGGACCCTGTGCTTGCCAGGCAGGCCCTTGTCCTACTGAACCATCTCCCCAGCCCTCTAACTTTTCTTTTATGGTTGCTTTTGGTCTTATTTGCTAGAGATGTACCTTGCCCTCAGCATTTATATATTCCCAATATTAATATGTACAAGGTTAAGGAATCGTGTTTTCATATCCCCCCAAAATATGAGAATATTCTGCTTATTACCAACTGCATCACACCTTAGATGATGAAAGGAAGACTCAATGTAATATTATAAAATGATGTCACATTCTACCAATGTGCCCCTACCTCTACAGTATCTGAATAAATGCTTGTCACACTTGGCATACTGTGCTATCTGAACACAGAACAAGCACAAACAAATTGAAAACTAGTTTTCTCAAGTATCAAAAATATATTGTCTCACCCAGCCCGCAAGGCCCACTTGCCCACCGGGTAAGGTCCCTGGGCCCTTCTGCTTCTCTTCTGTGTTCCTGCGACTAACTAATTTCCTGTTCTGGTCCCTGGTCCCGGGTCCCCATCCTGTGCACCAGCTGGGTCAGGATCCTTGGCCCGCCCAAGCTCCACTACTGAACCCATCATATATCTCCTCTGGCAACCGATCTGGTCCACGAGCCTACCAGGAATCCTCAATTCCAAAGCTCCACCTCCACCTACAGACCACACCCATGGAGCTTCACAGCAGCCAGCAGCCCAAGCTCCAACATGAAGCCAGGAGCTTCTACAGGGGAACCAACTTGGAGGCTTCAGACCAAAGTGCAGTGGTTGCTTCCATACAAAATGATAACAACAAGGAGTAGGAGGCAATCGCAGGGCCCGAGCCCACCCAAATCAAATACAGAAGACACTACCATGGAAGAAAATGGGACTCATGCAGATGAAACCTCTGAATTGGTAGCATCTGAGGCAGACAGACAAGTGCAGAAACTTATAGAGCAACTGAGATCAGAGATAACACCTGAAGTAAAAGAAGTAATACATGAAGTGGAAAAACGGCTGAAGAAATGTATAGAGGACATCAGAGCAGAAATAATATCTAAAGTTAACAAAGATATGTCTAAATCAATAGCATCCCAAGTAGGGGAACAACTACAGAAAAGTAGAGAGGAGAACAGAACAGAAATAATCTCTGAATTAGAGAGAGAAAGGATAACCATAATGACAGACTTCAATACTACTAAAGAAGACATCGATAAAAAATTAGAGGAGAATAGAAAAATGATGGAGTCCCTGATGGAGAAATATAGGAAAGAAATAAATCGCATGAAACAGTTTCAAAGAGATATACAAGAAAACAAAATCTCAATCACAAGTTGGCAGAACCATATGAATAAAAGTGAAGATAGACTCTCAGATCTTGAAGACACAGTTGCAGCCAGTGAAAGAGTAAGAAAGGATCTTTTAAAAACAACCAGGATGCAGGAAAAAATAATTCAAAACCTGCAAGGTGATGCAATAATGAACAACATGAGACTAATAGGAATCAATGAGAAAGAAGGAGTCAATACAAATGATATAAAAAGAATATGGGCAGAAGTAATAGCAGAAAACTTCCCAAATATGGGAAAACAATTGGACATTCAAGTAACTGAAGCCTACAGAACTCCAAATAACATCAACCCAACTAAAAACACGGCAAGACATATAATAGTCAAGATACCAGAAATCCAGCTGAAGAATAATATACTAAAAGCTGCTAGAGAAAAGAAACAGATCACATTTAAAGGAAAACCCATCCGAATAACAGCAGATTTCTCTTCACAAACCATGAAGTCAAGAAGAGCATCGAGCAGAGTGCTTCAAGTCCTCCTTGAAAACAAATTTCAGCCCAGACTACTATACCCGACAAAACTCTCCTTCAAGTATGAGGGAGAAGTGAAATATTTCCATGACAAGGAACAACTAAAGAATTTCATGACATCAAAGCCAGTGCTACACAATATTCTAACAGATATTTTAGAGAGGGACCAAAATGACCCGAATTCAACAAATGAGAACAGAAAGATCCCACCAAATAGGAGGAAAAATTGGTAAACAGTAGCGAATAAGAGTCATGTCAGCCATAAGTCAATATATTTCAATTATAACCATCAATGTAAATGGACTCAATTCTCCAATTAAAAGAAGTAGACTTGCAGAGTGGATAAG